>JALPQI010018766.1:0-35527 GCA_025490895.1 Thaumatotibia leucotreta
GGGACGAGGTAACGCACACACACAATTAGTGCACACAAATGCAAAACTCCCTTGCATTCGTACACACCCACACCGACACAATACAACAACACTCATTTAAAGTGCACACTAATACAACTAATTTACATAAAACATTTATACACGTGCACGAATTCGTACAATGACTGTGGTTGTAATCGTCATGCCATCTTTTTGTAAACTCGAAGTAATTGATTTTACGGCACATACAACCATCTTGGCGATGTTGTGTTCACATGCAAAGCGAATTTGTGAATGACATTTAATCGATTTTACATGAGGTTTTGGTCAAGGTTTTTGTTTTGACCAAGGTTTTGAACAGAGGGGTAAGTTACTGCATGCCTTCTCCTTTATGATTCCTCCGAGGCATTAATATATCTACCTTTCGCAGTTTTATATTGTCTGCAGCACTAATACCACTTTCAAAACTTTTCCATATTGTCTATGATTGATCATAGAACTGGAGGTATACCATTTTAGAATAAGTACTGTATCTACATACAAATAAATTAAAAATAAAACCCTAGTGAAGGAAATAAGCTTCGATCGAAATAAAAACACTTTTCAAATAATATATGGATATAATATACTTCACTAAATTAAAAATTAAATAAAACCGGCCAAGAGCATATCGGGCCATGCTCAGTGTAGGGTTCCGTAGTTATTCAAAAACGGCTGGGCCGGTTATGTTCGAAATAGTTTTATTTTAAAGTACTCTATAAGCCCACTATTCATGGTTTCATGACGATGGAGTGGCGACCGTCTTTTCATCAAAGAATGGTCAGTGACACTTCAGTTCCTAAGTGACAGGTCAAAGGCACCTAGGCGTTATTTGTGTATTTTTTTATAATATTAATATTTGTTCCTTGGTTATGGCTGTCTATGTATTTAATTATCTATATGTATTTATCTATTATATATGTCGTCGCTTGGTACCCACATCACAAGTCTTAATTGAGCTTACCGTGGGACTAAATCGATTTGTGTAAGATGTCTCAAGATATTTATTTATTTATAACGTGGTTTAGGCGTCAGCCGCGAAAGCTGAGGACCAGGGTTCAAATCCCACCTTCCGCGTTGGTAAACTTTGGTATTCTTTCTTTGGTACATGACATTTAATATTTTTCACACTCGTTCACAATTTCTTATTTACCGCCCTTAATACATATTGTACTATAAATTTTCGAGGTTTGTTACGACGGTTGACACACAGACATTGTCCATTATGTGTGACTTACGAGTACTATATGACGCGACCATACGACATACAATTCCGCTGTCTCGCTAATTAGACTGCACAGGCGAGTACGTTATTATTAATTTATTAAAACACCCAGGGTGCGTAGCGATGCCAATCTCTAAGGGTGCGGCTACACTGACGCGGAGCGGAGCGGAGCTGTGGGAGCTCGGCCAATAAGACCGCATCACAGTGTTTCGAATTTGAAGAATGTAATTGGTCAATTCTGCACAACATCGCTCCGCTCCGCGTCACTGGAGCCGCACCCTAATGCTCAATCGAGAACGAGACACATCTGTCTTCGTCACACTAATATCAAAAATTGACACAGTGAAAACTACGATACGCTACCAAGCGTTAGCGATTGGCAACTTGGCTACGAACTCAGATAAGATATTGGTGCACACCGTGACAGATTTGTCCGCGCATCCGGTCACGTCCCCGTTAGTGGCCGCTTTCACCAGCTCCTCACTCGTATCACCCGTCATATGGGGCTCGAACAGCTTCTTGAGTGGGGCTACCCGTCCCTTATTACCCAATACAAAAAAAAGAGACCGGTACCCGCAAGAAGGCCGCGAGATGCTGTCGAAAAAGATGTGGTAAACCCGCAGACGCGCACACTCGTCCGTGCCCGTCTCTGTTTAACCAATACAAACGAAAATGGTAGCTGCAAGAAGGGCGCGAGTTGCTGTCAACCAAGATGTGGTAAACCCGCAGACACGCAGACACTCATCCGTGCCCGTCTCTGTTTAACCAATACAAACGAAAATGGTAGCTGCAAGAAGGGCGCGAGTTGCTGTCAACCAAGATGTGGTAAACCCGCAGACGCGCAGACACTCGTCCGTGCCCGTCTCTGTTTAACCAATACAAACGAAACTAGTAGCCGCAAGAAGGGCGCGAGTTGCTGTCAACCAAGATGTGGTAAACCCGCAGACGCGCAGACACTCGTCCGTGCCCGTCTCTGTTTAACCAATACAAACGAAACTAGTAGCCGCAAGAAGGGCGCGAGTTGCTGTCAACCAAGATGTGGTAAACCCGCAGACGCGCAGACACTCGTCCGTGCCCGTCTCTGTTTAACCAATACAAACGAAACTAGTAGCCGCAAGAAGGGCGCGAGTTGCTGTCAACCAAGATGTGGTAAACCCGCAGACGCGCAGACACTCGGCAGTGCCGCAGACACTCTATAGTGGCGCTAAAAAGGCGCGGTTACCTGCAGCGCCGTTAGTGGCCGCCTTCACCAGCTCCTCGCTCGTGTCGCCCGTCACGTGGGGCTCTACAGCTTCTCCAGTGGGGCTACAGGCGCGGTTACCTGCAGCGCGGTGTGTCCGCCGAAGACGCCGTTGACGCCGCGTCGCCGTTAGTGGCCGCCTTCATGACCATGCTTAGCCAAGTTGCCAAGCGCTAGCGCTTAGTAGCGTAGCGTAGTTTTCCCTCTCTGTCACTCTTTCATATTAGAGCGACAAAGACAGTTAGCTGCGATTGACGATTAAGCGCTAGCGATTGGCAACTTGGCTAAGCATCCAGCTCCTCGCTCGTGTCGCCCGTCACGTGCGACACGAACAGCTTCTCCAGTGGGGCTACAGGCGCGGTTACCTGCAGCGCGGTGTGTCCGCCGAAGACGCCGTTGACAGGACGTCCGCGCAGCGTGCCGCGTCGCCATTAGTGGCCGCCTTCACGACCATGCTTAGCCAAGTTGCCAAGCGCTAGCGCTTAGTAGCGTATCGTAGTTTTCCCTCTCTGTCACTCTTTCATATTAGAGCGACAAAGACAGTTAGCTGCGATTGACGATTAAGCGCTAGCGATTGGCAACTTGGCTAAGCATCCAGCTCCTCGCTCGTGTCGCCCGTCACGTGGCGCTCGAACAGCTTCTCCAGTGGGGCTACAGGCGCGGTTACCTGCAGCGCGGTGTGTCCGCCGAAGACGCCGTTGACGTCGGCGGGGGCGTCGGCGCGCGCCAGGATGTCCGCGCAGCGCGCCGCGTCGCCGTTAGTGGCCGCCTTCACTAGCTCCTCGCTCGTGTCGCCCGTCACGTGGGGCTCGGACAGCTTCTCCAGTGGGGCTACAGGCGCGGTTACCTGCAGCGCGGTGTGTCCGCCGAAGACGCCGTTGACGTCGGCGGGGGCGTCGGCGCGCGCCAGGATGTCCGCGCAGCGCGCCGCGTCGCCGTTAGTGGCCGCCTTCACTAGCTCCTCGCTCGTGTCGCCCGTCACGTGGGGCTCGGACAGCTTCTCCAGTGGGGCTACAGGCGCGGTTACCTGCAGCGCGGTGTGTCCGCCGAAGACGCCGTTGACGTTAGTGGCCGCCTTCACCAGTTCCTCGCTCGTGTCGCCCGTCACGTGGGGCTCGAACAGCTTCTCCAGTGGGGCTACAGGCGCGGTTACCTGCAGCGCGGTGTGTCCGCCGAAGACGCCGTTGACGTTAGTGGCCGCCTTCACCAGCTCCTCGCTCGTGTCGCCCGTCACGTGGCGCTCGAACAGCTTCTCCAGTGGGGCTACAGGCGCGGTTACCTGCAGCGCGGTGTGTCCGCCGAAGACGCCGTTGACGTTAGTGACCGCCTTCACCAGCTCCTCGCTCGTGTCGCCCGTCACGTGGCGCTCGAACATCTTCTCCAGTGGGGCTACAGGCGCGGTTACCTGCAGCGCGGTGTGTCCGCCGAAGACGCCGTTGACGTTAGTGTCCGCCTTTACCAGCTCCTCGCTCGTGTCGCCCGTCACGTGGGGCTCGAACTTCTTCAGTGGGGCTACTGGCGCGGTTACCTGCAGCGCGGTGTGTCCACCGAAGTCGCCGTTAGTGGCCGCCTTCACCAGCTCCTCGCTCGTGTCGCCCGTCACGTGGGGCTCGAACAGCTTCTCCAGTGGGGCTACAGGCGCGGTTACCTGCAGCGCGGTGTGTCCGCCGAAGACGCCGTTGACAGGACGTCCGCGCAGCGCGCCGCGTCGCCGTTAGTGGCCGTCTTCACGACCATGCTTAGCCAAGTTGCCAAGCGCTAGCGCTTAGTAGCGTATCGTAGTTTTCCCTCTCTGTCACTCTTTCATATTAGAGCGACAAAGACAGTTAGCTGCGATTGACGATTAAGCGCTAGCGATTGGCAACTTGGCTAAGCATCCAGCTCCTCGCTCGTGTCGCCCGTCACGTGGGGCTCGAACAGCTTCTCCAGTGGGGCTACAGGCGCGGTTACCTGCAGCGCGGTGTGTCCGCCGAAGACGCCGTTGACGTTAGTGGCCGCCTTCACCAGCTCCTCGCTCGTGTAGCCCGTCACGTGGGGCTCGAACAGCTTCTCCAGTGGGGCTACAGGCGCGGTTACCTGCAGCGCGGTGTGTCCGCCGAAGACGCCGTTGACGTCGGCGGGGGCGTCGGCGCGCGCCAGGATGTCCGCGCAGCGCGCCGCGTCGCCGTTAGTGGCCGCCTTCACCAGCTCCTCGCTCGTGTCGCCCGTCACGTGCGACTCGAACAGCTTCTTCAGGAGCGCCGATAGACGCTCGCCTGCGATGTACGGATACTTTATTGTGAGATCGACCGTACAGTAAATATCGGTGCATGGAGTGAAGAACTTGATAACCAGAGATGAAAAGAAGAAGAATTTTGAACTTCAATCTGTCCTAAATTAAATTTATTTTCCTTTACAAAAATATCACGAGTTATCAAGTTCTTCACGCCATGCTCCGAATATAGTCTGGTTTACGATAGCCACGCTAGATGGCGCTATTTCGTATAAAAGAAATTCTGAATCGAGCTATTTTTAGTGTGCAATATAATTTTACCAAAAAATTATTAGGTAACTATTTCATTGCACTATTAGGCATACGTAAATTTAATAATAATTTTATGGACTTCCGCAAATCACCGCCTTTCTTTTTAGCACCTGGTTAGTGTAAGAAATAACATTTTGCTCCACAAAGAAATGGCATTCGAAGTACAGGTGGGCCTGATTTTAATCGTATCACCAATTATTTCATCCATAATTAAGGTGAAAAGTTACCTGACGAGTTTTCCGGAATGGTACCGATTGAGGAGACTTTGGTGACTGCGTTAGGGTTGTAAGTCCAAGACGTATTGCACACCTCCACTTTCAGATCGTTGTCGTGGTAGATCTGTTGGACGCGACCGATTTTGCCGAGGGTCTGTAACAATATTGAAGTACATTCATTACGATAAGTAAAAAACGGAATACGGAAAAAATTAAGTAAAACGTGGCGATAAATGAAAACACGGCCGAACGGTGACTGTCATTTAGTGCACCGTGTAGTGCTTGGTGGTAGTTATGATACTAACCGGTGCCATAGCTTCTGCCCACTCCCCGTGGCCTCGTTGAAACGCCTTGACCCCAGGCGCGGATCCAGGGGGACAATGGGGGCACTTGCACCCCCCTCCCTTCACAGGTATGCCTAGGTGTCTAGGCTGTTTTAAGTATAAAATACTACCATATCAAAGCCCCCCCCCCCCCTGAACGAAGTCCTGGATCCGCGCCTGCTTGACTCTCTCCTAGTCTGCGCAGGGCGCACACTTGCACGAGGTCCCCTGCTGCGAACATCTATATCACAATGCATATGTTTAAGCATTGTGATATAGATGTGTATGGACATCTGACGATCTATCCAGTGTCGCTCTCATTAAGACTAAATTTTAGTCTGTGTAGTGTTATAAAATTAGATGTAGCACTAACCGGTGCCATAGCTTCTGCCCACTCGCCGTGTCCTCGCTGAAGCTCCTTGACCCTTTCCTGGTCTGCGCACACTTGCACGAGGTCCCCAACTGCGAAGCCGCTCTATACCACACCACTATCCATATGTTTATGCAATGTGAAACAGATGACGATCTATCTGCTGTCGCTCTCATTTTGTCCACTGTGTAGTGTTATAAAGTTAGATGTAACACTAACCGGTGCCATAGCTTCTGCCCACTCGCCGTGTCCTCGCTGAAGCGTCTTGACCCTTTCCTGGTCTGCACACACTTGCACGAGGTCCCCAACTGCGAAGTCGCTCTATACCACACCACTACCCATATGTTTATGCATTGAGAAACAGATGACGATCTATCTGTTGTCGCTCTCATTTTGTCCACTGTGTTGTGTTATAAAGTTAGATGTAACACTAACCGGTGCCATAGCTTCTGCCCACTCGCCGTGTCTTCGCTGAAGCGCCTTGACCCTCTCCTGGTCTGCGCACACTTGCACGAGGTCCGTTACTACTAAGCCGTTCGATACGACCGGGAAAAAGACGATCTATCCGCTGTCGCTCTCATTTAGTCCACTGTGTAGTGTTATAAAGTTAGATGTAACACTAACCGGTGCCATAGCTTCTGCCCACTCGCCGTGACCTCGCTGAAGCGCCTTGACCCTCTCCTGGTCTGCGCACACTTGCACGAGGTCCCCTACTGCGAAGCCGCTCGATGCAGTGCCACTGCCTGATGCTGATGCGCTCATATTCCCATTGCAGACCTGTGCCGAGAATATTTGAGATTAGGAAGCAATAAACTAAGAGTAGAAGTTATATACAAAAAAAAACGACAATATCGTGGTTGTCATCGATACCGACGACAGTGCCCGTGGTCCCAAAGCACTCGAATCATCCCGTTTAATCTAATTATTGACCTTGCCGTTGGTAAAAGCCGTGTGGTGACGGCAGTAAGAATACATTTGTCACCACCCCAAATCCTTCTGCGGGTGTCGTAAGAGTCGACTAAGGGATTGAAGTGTCACTTACCATTATTTGATAAAAGATCGATAATGGCAGCAGCGTCATCAAAGTGGACACATTACTGCGATCGCCAATCCGCTTGCCCAGCGTGGCGATTATGGACCTCCTAATGCGTCTATACGCATAGTTAATAGGAGAGGCCTACGTCCAGCAGTGGACTATCATAGGCTGATGATGTGATACCTTAGAACAGCAGGATTGAGCGTCCACCGATTACCACTAGGGTACGTGACAACAATGTCATGGTCCTCATCGATAGCAACGGCAGTGCACGTGGTGCCGAGACACTCGAATTATCCCGTCCGTCCAACTCTAACTATTGACCAATCCATACCTTAATTAAGCCAGTAGGGTTGAACGTCCACCGGTTACCACTAGGGTATGTGACAACAATGTTGTGGTCCTCATCGATACCGACAACAGTGCCCGTGGTGTCGAGACACACTAAGCATGCCGTCCGTCTAACCACTGATCCCATACCTTAGTTAAAACAGCAGGGTTTAACGTCCAACAGTTACCATTAGGGTACATGATGACGGTGTCGCGGTTCTTATCAATACCGACGGCAATTCCCGTGACCGCTAGATACTCGAAACATTATAACTAACTATTGGCCAATCCCGTACCTTAGTTAAAACAGCTGGGTTGAACGTCCACCGGTTACCACTAGGGTATGTGACGACGATATCGTGGTCCTCATCGATACCGACGACAGTGCCCGTGGTCCCGAGGCACTCGAACATGCCGTCTGTCCAACCACCGTGTCCGATCTGAAGCGACTGTACGATCTCCAGATCCAAGTCGACGTTCACCTGAAGCATAGAATAGGTAGGTTTATGGTGTGGTATGGTATGGTTATGGTAAAATACAGATAGTAAATTGACCCAAATAGACCTTCTTTCAATTTGAAATGGATATAAAGAAAGGAAAGGAAGATACGAGCATATATGAACATAAGAAAATACGAGCATGTGAAGAATAAACGATAGAACCCGAGTTTTAGCAATCTTTTTTTTAATGCTAATCGGAATAGATTCCTATTTCGAATCCAAGGTACATAAAATACTCCAGTCAGAAAAGAAATTGCCATTTCTATGAAAATAATAAAATGTTAGCACATTTGCGCCGCCCATCCACCCAACTTTCCCAGCCAATGTAAGTCTTTCTAGGTGTCAACTTAAGGTTGCAATTTTTTTTTAATAATCTACAAAAACATATATTTAGCATACAAGCCAAATATTCAAAAGTAGTATGTGTCTCACCTGATCTCCGACTTGCAACCCGTGGGGTCCCGTGCGTCCAGGTCCTAGCTCTCCCAATAGAGGAAGATGCTCTTTGTAAACATTCTGACCTTTCACATCATTCATAACCTGGAACCAAGTAAGGAAATATAAAAATGTATACTTACACAAATATAAAATTTTAAGATAAATAAATAGGCGGAATTTATTTGGTTGTTGTTTTTAATTTTTTAAATTTGCATTTTTTTCTCTTTTTTACATTTTTTCTACTCAGAATCGCGAGCTCTTTCCATCCTCATTAGCAGAAAAAAGTGTCTTGAAAATTCCATCCATTTTTTGTCTTCTAATGAGTTACGGTCGAAGAAAGTGTGTGAAAACTCAATGGATTTTTTTTGGGACACTTTTTCATATCTATCAGGATCGAAAGAGCTAGTGATTCTGAGGAGAAAAAATGTAAAAAAGACAAAATTAAAAAAAACTACAAAAACTAAAAATCCGCCCAAATATCTATTTTAATCACATATTATTAGCATAATGAGAATAACTATGCTCACATTCTTATTTAGTTTGGGTTTCCTGCAAATGTATCGCAAGTACCTATAGGTAGTTAATATGAAATTTTACCTTCCAATAAAATTGTTATTATATTTCCTCAGACGTCGGAGATCTTTAGATCTGGAGGACTTACGTCTCCCAATGACCGATAGATGCCGCTAGCGTCTATGAAGCCGCTCCACACCCGTAGCGCGCCGCTGTGACGTAGTTTCCGCCCAGACAGCTTCCTGTAACCAACCAGCGCGCACCCGGCGACTCGCCGCCATTCCATTGATGAGGAGAACAAAAAGTTAGAAAAAAGATGCCACCAGGACGGCATTATCCAGATCTCCGACGTCTGAGGAAACATAATAACAATTTTATTGGAAGGTAAAATTTCATATTATGTGTTCCGTTCGACGTCGGAGATCTTTAGATCTGGAGACCTGTCTATTATCTCCTGGTGGCGAGTCAGCGGGTGCACAAATGTTAGGGCTCTACTGCCGTAAACCAATAGATGTACATATACATAGTACAGATAGATAGATAAACATTATTCCTTAAATGCATGACATGCTTGACAAATATTCAATTAAACTTGAATTATGACGTGTAGTCAATAAAATTAAGAATACATGATGCATCGCTATGCATTCAGGCGTTAAGAATCGGCTCAAAACAAGTCTTTTCGGTTGGGTCGACATGCGATTTGCGTGTATCTACAGACTAGATATCCGCAGATTATATACAGGACTTACTTATCCGTAGATTTTACACATAACATTTTCGTTATTTATACGAATTGACACGTCCAGAATACTGGGTTCATATTTTGATGTTATCGAATTTAGAACGGAATTACCGACAGAAAATATACAAGTGAGAATTATTAGAATAATTGTCTATGTATAGTACAGTTCAGTGCAAGGTCGTGCACTCTAGACCCAGTATTAAATTAACGTTCCATATGTGCTTTTCTCTCCGATATGTCGGACAGCTATTCAGATTACAACTAGTATTCTTTAATCAAACAGGTACTTGGAAGGTGAAGGTTTCACCAGATAAATATTTTAAAAAGAATATAAATCAAAGCGTATCGTTTGCTACGCTAAATGCGAGATATTTCGTTACTTGATTTGATGAGATGGCAGACGATATTATTTTTGGCGTACCACGATGACTATTTTCCATATGGACCTGTTTTTACTTTGGAGGAACGCCAATGGAACACCAGTAGACTTTTCTTTTGATTTGGTCAGTTGGCGTCGGTGTCGCAGCATTTCGCTTAGCTAAACGCATCGTGCGTTCAGTTAAGGCTATTAGACTGAAACATACCGCGGCGCGTGGGCGCTCGAAACGAGCGAACAGGTCGATGGAAGGGGTACCCTCGCGGGTGAAGATCTGCTCCGTGGCCTCCAGGCGCTGGTGCCGCTCGGGGGCGCAGAGTCCCCTAGGTCGTCCGTCGACTTCCTGAAAGTACCGATCTGGAGGTATATGAACCGAACTGGTTCCGTAAGTTCTGAACCTGTAGTGCGTAGGCAATTCCCTGATGCCAATACTTTTTGCGTTGGTCTTTGTAACAAATAATCATACTAACTATCGATCTCCTTAAGTTTTAAAGTGTAGGTTTTTGGGGTCGCAGTGCAAATTCGCTGTTGGAGACCATGCACCGGCTTCCTGTTGAGGACCGACTGAGAATGCGGTGCGTTGATCAATATACTTAGTGTAGTGTTTCCTTCTTACCTCAATATTAACGTATTTTATTACGTTCTTAATCCACCATGGCAGATTCCCTCAGAGTCCGGTTGGCAGATGAGATGGGAGCTGGCATGGGACTCTGCAATCGCCCGAAGCAGTGTTAGGGCCTGCCATAGTGCAACCAGCCTCCATGGACGCCTAAGTTCGTAAGGTTGAGTCCGTCTAGGAGCGCACGGCGTTGGACGCGAGACAGGCTGTCTCGCAACCAATCATTTACCTTATTTTCCCTGCAGGACGCAAATGTTGTGGCTATGGTTTGAGTAAGGATTGTAAAGTATTTCAGGTAGTATATTTGCCAACCTAGGTTGATGGGGGTCCATCTGGTAATCTGTACTACTACTTTTTCGACTGGATTGCTATCAGGAAATAGTTTTGATAGGTGATCAAACGTTGGTCAGAACTGTATCATGTGGACGCAGTCACGGACGCATCCAATTGTTTACTTACAAATAATATTAAGTATACTAAAACTGCCCCGGACCGGAGTCAGAGGTGAACAGTCGTGTTGGGGACCAGGACTTTTTTTGGGTCGTTGCGCTAGAGGAGTAAGTAAGTTCAGCTATTAATATGGGAGACCTTTAATCGGCTCTGGGAAAGAATAATCTGTGTAGGGATAGCACCGGGAAATGACAATACGCTTAGATAAAAAACGAAGAATTTATATTCTGTGACGAGTATACCGGTGTTTCGAGCTATCTCTTCATGGCCTCTTTCCTCGAGCAGCTGTATCTCGAGCTCGCTTACGACCGGGGGTTTTTTGTCCCAAATTTGTTTATTGCCTTCGGAGAAATGGTTCGTTTTATGAGGAGGAACCCGTATTGTTGGAGAACGAGTGCGAGTAGAGAGATTATAAGAGATCTGTTTCCAAACCTTGTCAATACCACCAGTTTTCAGAAAGCAGGCCCGCGGATTTGAGTGTCTGAGGAATCCGGGGCTGGCCAAACAGGATACATTTGTAGAATAACATGAGATATTACGTTACAGATTCCATTCATTGTCGAACAGGTTTCGGTTTGGTGCAGTGTGCACTAAGTGTTCCTGCTTCTGCTGTATTGGATCGTGGGAGACTGCAGATAGCATTTGAATATAGATACAACGTACAGATTTCCTATAGAACGATAGGACGCAGTTCCTTGTGACTCAGTCAGCCACTACAACGGATCCTTGATCGAGACCGAGAGGTCTGTAATCCCCCCAGCTGCATTAGGCACGTGTATGTCTATCAGGAACACCTGAAGCAGGAGCACCAGACTGTGGTTTGCAATGCTTCCGCTCGGCAGGCGGCGCCAGGGTGGTTGCCGGCATCAGCTTGGTTACTTACGTGATATGGGGGGGCCAAACTGACAAGAGTCGTTGGCGCTTTCGCGTTGGGCAGAGCTTCCGCCGTATGACGAATATCGCGGTCGGTGGCGTCATCCGGCCAGTTGGCAGCCGGCAGCGAGGCGTTTTTTTTTTTTTTTTTTTTTTCCCCTCTGGCTTTACTCCTTGCTTGTTTCCACAGCAAGGTGAATTTGCCAATGTCAAAGTGATTGTTATTTTCCTTTTCCGACGGACTTTCACACGTGAGGAGAACGAGTTTTTTTTTTTTTTTTTTTGGTGAGAGGATAGTATTGGGAGCTTGTTAGTCGTGCCAACATGAAGGAAGGAATACGAAGATAAAGTTAGAATAAATAAATAGTTACATAGGTGATATAGATTAGAGTTTTATGTTATGAGCTTGAATAAATTTAATGAGAATTCTAGTCAGAGGGGGGTCCATAAAGCAGAGAAGCGAGCTGAAGCAAGTAGGTCGTGGGATATAGTCAGGCAATGCATCATACAGTGAAGAATTGTACTTTAGGCATGTAAAGAAGATATGGTCTAAATTACCTTCGTCGAGGCCACATTCACACAATGAGCTATCCTGGACCTTAATCTTTGCCAGAAATACCGGTGAACAAACATGGCCTAAACGCAAACGGCAGATGGTTGATGTGACCCACTTCGGAGACTTGCGGAATTTATAAAACCAAGGTTTGTGAGGGATCTGGGGTTGTATACTACCATAGTGCCGCCCAACTCGAATCCTGGAGGAGTCCCAGTACTCCTGCCATGCATAGAACAGGTCAGTTTGCGCGCGTGTTAGTATATCTGAGCTGTATATAACATTATGGATAACTAAGCCTGATGTGATAGCCTGTTTTGCCCAAGTATCAGCCATCTCATTACCAATGATGCCACAGTGGCTTGGCACCCAACCTAGGATCACAAGAATGTCCCTAGCTTCCATTTGGCGCAGGAGTGTTTTAATTTGTAGTATTAGCGGAAATTTACCTTTCATTCTGAACTGGTTGCCCGCGATGGCTTGTAAGCAACTTTTACTATCAGAAAAGATGATGACTTTTTTAATATTGTGAGAGTCTGCATACTTAATTGCTTCCAGGATTGCCACTGCTTCTCCAGTAAAAATTGAGGACGACGGAGGACATTTGATTGTCAGGGCTATTTTGTATTTTGGAATCCAGACTGCTGCTCCCACACAAGTTGCGGGGTCTACTTTTGAGGCGTCAGTAAACATTGGTAGGTAATCTGGCCATTTATTTAATAATTTATCAAATTTATTATTTGCACCTGGATCATTTTTGAAAATGCCAAAGTCTAATAATACTTTAGGGGAGTGAATTATGGTTTCAAAAGCTATTTCAAATAAGGGGTTAGTTCCTGAACTATATGTGATTGAATTGTTGTTATTTAATTTTGATAGGGTTGTTATAATTCTTGGGGGAGTTTTGTGTGTCCAATATCGGTTTTCAGTGACCTCAGATTCAAGGGACCGTAACCGTGGAAGGAGCCTGTGATTGGACATTGAAACAGCTTTAGTCAAGAACCTGTCAGCAAGATATTGTCTACGCCTTAGGTGGAGAGGGGCCTCCACACACTCAACCTACATGGCATTTTTGGGGGAAGACTTCATGGCTCCTAATATAATGCGCAAACATTTAGCCTGTATAAGGTCTAATTTGCGTAAGTATTCCTTGTTGCATGGTTCCATTATAAAAGACCCATAATCCATATGACTGCGGATGGTGGCATTATATAGTAACTTTTGACAGTAAGGGTGAGAACCCCACCACACACCAGATAATGCTCGAAGCATATTAATGCTCTTTTCACATTTTCCTATGATGTATTTATGATGTGAAGTGCCAGACATATTACAGTCCAGAATGACACCCAGAAATTTCACAGACTCCTTATTGGGAATGATATCTCCATCATAGTGTAAATCTGCAGTGGGCATGTTTCTTCTACGGCTGAATGTCACTGCCGAGCTCTTTGATGGAGATAAAGTCAAGCCATGCTCATCAAACCAATCCTTCAGGTATCCTAAGGCTGTGTTCAGACTTGTTGTTGCTTTCTCCATTGACTTTGAGGAGGTATATAGTACCAAATCATCTGCATACTGCAGAATATTACAGAATGATAGGACTGACTGCTCCAAATCAAAGGTGTAAATGCTATACAGCAACGGACTGAGAACCGAACCCTGAGGGAGACCTCTCCACAGTACACGAGGGGGATAGTAAGAAGTACCATCCCGGATTTTAATGGATCTACCCATGAGAAGGTTGGTGACAATTTGGACAATCTTCACAGGGATGCTCAGATTAAGCATTTTTGCTCTGAGCACCGGAAGAAGGACATTGTCGTAGGCTGCAGAGATGTCTAGGAAGCATGCCAACAAATGTTCATTCTGTGATAGGGACAGTCTGACGTCTGTGGTTAATATATTTAGGTTATCCATTGTACTCCGCCCCTTGCGGAAACCGAATTGAGTATCAGCCAGAAGTCCCCTGTTCTCTACAAACCACTCCAATCTATTTTTAACTAGGTGTTCGAGAATCTTGCCCATTGTAGCAGAAAGCGCAATTGGTCGGTACGAACTAGCCAAACCTGGGTCTTTATGTGGTTTCAGTATTGGGATAATGACCTGGCTCCTCCAATCCTCTGGAATTTCCCCTGTATGAAAAGCATGATTTAAAATGTTGAGTAGGTATTCTTGCGAAGATGCGTTTAGCTTGGATAGGAAACAGTAGGGAATGCCATCTTCACCAGGTGTGGTATTTCGGAGTCCATCAAGTACCAACCTGAGTTCTGAGCAAGAAAACGGTCCTTCTAGAGGGCCTGGGGTTACAGACAGTAGTGGCGGTATTATGCAAGAGGCCTCAGGGACAGTTGGTGGAGCCAGCCTGTCGGCAAAGTCTGATAACCAGGGCGCATCTGAAGTTAGTATAGAGTCTGGCTTGGATGAGCCCCTAAATCTTTTAATCTTCTTCCATACTAGAGAGGGAGGGGTTCTAGGAGACAAGCTCTCACAGAACTCCTTCCAACCCCTTTTTTTAACCTTAGCCAGGAAACGTTTGGTATGAGCTGAAACTTTTTAAAAAGACAAGTAGTCATCCATGTTACCAGTTATGTTAAATTTATTTTCTGCCGAATTCCTTTTTTTAACTGCTGCAGTGCAGTCTGCATTCCACCAGGGAGGAGAGGGAATCTTGTTTCGGGCAGGTTTTTTTATAGGTATAAATTTATCAGCAGACTCCAAGATCAGGTTTTTAAAGTTTGGATAAGCCATACCGTCAGTAAATATGTCTGGGCACCGATTTTTTAATTCAGACTCGATGTATGACGCATATTTAGGCCAATCGGCTAACTGGGTTTTATGTTTCAGGAGGGGTTCAGGTGCAGGAGAGGGGACTACAGATGATGGTTTGGTGATAACAATGGGGAAGTGGTCACTACCAAATGACTGGCGGAGAACTTGCCAAGACAGCAAGGAGGACAAATTAGGTGAACAGATAGATAAGTCTAGGACTGATTGTGGTTTTTGACCAGGGTAAACTCTGTGAGTAGGGGTTCCATCATTGATCACTACAACATTCATGTCGTCAAATAAGTCGAGTAGGGATGATGAGAATGCATCTGAATGATATGAACCCCAGGAAATATTGTGGCAATTGAAGTCACCCAATATAAGGAGAGGAGGTGGGACAGCAGAGAGGATAGTTGTTAGTTCGTTTATAAGACCCTGGTCAGGATGAGGAATGTAGATGGAGATGAAATTAATGCCCATAACCTTAGCAGCTACGGCATTAATTGCATCCGAGTGTGACGGGAGAGGAATTTGGGAGAAGGGAAATGAATGTTTTATCAGCAAAGCGCATCCTGCTCGTCCGTCATTACGATCATCCCGGAGGCATGAGAAGCCCGGAATCCTAAAGAGGGCGCCGGGCCTCAACCATGTCTCCGAGATAGCCGCAACAGACACAGAATGTTTGTTGATTAAATGTATTATTTCGTTTTTTTTAGGTATAATACTTCGGCTATTCCATTGGAGAAAAGAAGCCAAAGAAGCCATTGGCGCAAAGACTTTCGACTAAGTGTATAAGGGTAGACGCAACGTTGTTCGGTAAGGAGTCAGACATTTTGGCAATGATATTTACTACTACTTTCATAAGTAGTTCTAGGAGGTTCTCATTAGGGGTAATTTTGTTTAGTAATTCGAATAGTGCGTGGCCGTTGGGCGTCTGGGAGCGTGGGGTTTGGGTGATGTTGTTATGGGCTTGTCTGTCGTATCCCGGGGAGAGTGGGGCTCTAGCCCGGGGAGCTTGGAAAGTGGTTTTTCGGTATGATGTATTGGGGGAGGATGGGTTGGAGGGGGGGTGATATGGAGACTGAGAGGCTCTAGAGAAATCTGGAGTGGGCTCAAACATTTCCTGGGCTACTACATCAGCATATGGTCTGCGGGCTGTTGTGAAGCGGGATGCAGCTTCTGCGTAGGAGACATTCTGCTCCGACATTGCCATTTTAATTGATTTCTGTCGCGCATATTCATTGCATTTTTTGTCGGTAGCAAAATGTCTGCCTGAGCAGAATATGCATGTTACATGCTCTGGGGCAACATTGCAGTCATCGCCGGGGTGTTTGGCTGCACATTTATAACATCTTGCATCTGACCTGCACTGGGATTGGATATGGCCAAACCTAAGACACTTTCTGCACTGTATTATTGGGAGTTGGTAGACTTCTACTGATAATGAAGTGTAGTACGCGAATATTTTTGTTGGTAGCACCTGTCCTTCAAAGGTGACCGCCACGGATTGGGTTGGAACCCAAGCCGGAGAGCCATCCTCTTTACGTACTTTACGTTGAAGACGTCGAGCCTTTAGGATCTTCCCTTTACCCTCTTTAAGTTCTGTCCCGTTCACTAAGTCTTCCATAGACCAATCAGTTGGCACTCCTCGGACCAGCCCCATTCGCGAGACATGATACGAGGGAATGTCAGCTGAGAATTTGTTTTTATCCAGCATCGGGTGTTTCAGAAAATTGTTAGCATCTATCGCAGTATTGAATGTAACTGATACCCTATTCCGACCTACCGATTTAACACCATCCTTCATCACATTCTTTATGTTTGCCTGACAAAGTAGCAGGCCTACGTTGATTGGTTTTAGTGAGGCGTTGGAAGGGGTACAGTTATCAGGTCTGGATACCTGAACAATGAACAGGCCATCATCATCACTGTTGTATACACGGGACTTAGCTTCCGTTATCGGGTGTTTATACAGGTGTGGGTTAGTTTCAATTTCCATTGTGTTATCAGTATTAGTGGAAAGGTCAACTTTTACATTGCCGGGTTGTGGGTTATACTCGACAGAGGTAATACCAATACATTTTTCGCCATTTGTGCTGGGATCGGCTGTATTCGCATTGCCTGACTGGTTGTCACTTGTGTCCAGAATATTTTTTTTGGGGAAAGGTCCTAACTTGGACGGTGTCAGAATCAGATTTCTTTTGCGAGGAACATTATTAGTATTTTGACTATTCTGATCTATGCTTCTAACACCGTCCTCGTCAGGAGGTTTCTCCTTCTCATTCCCGTCCATTCCTGCTCTAAAAAACTATTGTTAAATTATATTAAACTTTCACCAAATAAGGATTTGTATTATTTCGGGAAGTAACCTCAAACTACAACTCACTCAACGCGCTACTCCTCCGAAAAACCCCTAAATGCGAGGCGTTATCGTGGCGTCATTGTATGTAGTTGCACAATGAACTTCATTGGATCAATTGTATTGTGACTTGTAGCGCCATTGCGGTGGCCGCGTGAATGTAGCGGTTTCGTGATCGGCAGCAACATGGAGGTGGGTTATACCGCCATACCTGGACAGCATCAGCATCGAACGGCAGTATTATTACCTGTAATGTCATCATGGTGACTATAATTTCGTGGCCAACGGTGTCCCGTGGCACCCGGTGAGGTCAATACCGATGGTGCCGTCGCGACGACTAGTGAAGTCGGGACCGGTGGCGTGGTTGCGGCAGCCAATGAGGCGAGGACCGGTGGCACCGTTGTAGCGCCCAGTGAGGTCGGGATCGGTAGCGCCGTAGTGGCACCCCGTCAAAAACGGGATCGGTAGCGCCGGTGTGGCACTCAATGAAGTTACGCTCAGGACGGTGCCCACGTGGCAGCTAGTGACGCCGGGGCCGGCGGCACCGACATGGCGTCAGTGGGGTCAGGGCCGGTGGTGTTCACGTGGCGTTCAGTAGCGTCGGGACCGGTGGCGGCCAGCGTCGGGACCGATGGCGTCCCCGTGACGCCCAGCGAGGTCAGGATCAGTGGCGCCCAGGTGGCGGCCAGTGAGATCAGGATCGGTGGCGCTCATGTGGCGGCCAGTGAGATCAGGACCGGCGGCGCCCACGTGGCGGCCAGTGAGGTCAGGATCAGTGGCGCCCAGGTGGCGGCCAGTGAGATCAGGATCGGTGGCGCTCATGTGGCGGCCAGTGAGATCAGGACCGGCGGCGCCCACGTGGCGGCCAGTGAGGACAGGACCGGTGGCGCCCACGTGGCGGCCAGTGAGGTCAGGATCAGTGGCGCCCAGGTGGCGGCCAGTGAGATCAGGATCGGTGGCGCCCATGTGGCGGCCAGTGAGATCAGGACCGGTGGCGCCCCCATGGCGGCCAATGAAGTCGGGACCGGTGGTGCTCATGTGGCAGCCAGTGAGGTCAGGATCGGTGGCGCCCACATAGCGGGCAATGAAGGTCATGACCGGTGGCGTCCACGTCAGTCTCTGTCGATCACAACATTCGTCGCCATCCGCAGACTAGACTCCCCGGCGCGCCCGGCTCTGGCGCCGCGCTGCCCGCGGCGACACGATGATCGCGATGCACGTTTCCTCTCGTCGGGTGCGAAGCGGCTTACGTTACCGTATGAGAAGTAACGCGATTAAAAACACGCGTTAATCGGACGATTTCCTACTTTAAAAATCTCGGAAACGCCTACGACTGAACGACGGTAACGTTTAAAACACGATCGTGGTCGAGAACGTATTTCGCCAGAAAAAGTGGGTACCTAGATCGAAGTAGACGTGTGCGCCGCGCCGGCGTCACGCCGCCGCCGACCTTTTTCGCCACGCCGCCGCCGCCGACTAATGGTCGGCGTGAAATCGGCGTGGCCTTGACTGAATAACAGACTTATTTCTTATGGGTTAATTACTAAATACTAAGCTTGGTATTTGCTTTATGTATTTACATAATGCTCTTATATAGGAACTAAAATATCAGCCTATCGAGTGTCATCACTCATTACTACACGTACATACATACTTAGGCTCGACGATATCCAGCCTCCCGAACAAGTCGGTTTCGGTTTTTGCACGAGCAACGTCGGGTTATACAGAAGACCGAGAGTTATAACTTGCCCCTCTGGTTAACCTTCGTGGCCTATGAAGCATTTGAATCGATCGAGACGTTTATGAATAAGGGGTTACCCCCTTATTCATAAACAAATACGATACACTATTTCCAGCGGTACCAAGTAGACTTTTCCTCCTTGCGCCGATACCACAATGCCGGGGGTCGTGATTATCAAGTCATCAATTTCTCTTTTACGATCTTCCGCCAACGGCCCCGATCTTTGGCAGGGTGGATCGCTTCAGCAACCTGAATGTTGAGTGTGGGGCGGATCCGATCTGTCCAGTGCATGGGCTCGGTCTTTTCCTTTTAAACTTTCCTGAGACAATAAGCTTTTGCAAGTCTTCCAAGTTTGTGGGCTATGTGTCCAAAGAACAAGTAACCAACAAACAGTAGAACAAGTAAGCCAAGTAGACTACCGGTACTTATATTGTAGTGCTCAGTTCGTCTCCAAGACCGGTATTCGAAGCTCATACCATTACAGCGAGGAGTATCCATAGCATTCCAGTATGTCAAAACTGTTTTTGGTTGCTTTGGGAGATGTCTTCAAGATTTTGGTCTGGAAAGGGCTGCGTCATCAACATCAATAGTGAATATATCAGTTATACCACCCACGTTCGGTTTGCCGACTATAAAGTAATTATGGCTGAGACCTTGGAGAACTTGAGCACTCACTAATGTCTGTAGAGCCCCTGAATGCGTTGGGCTTAAGATACAACGTAGATCAACGAAGACCATATGAAATATCTAGAATTTGTGATACAAACTCCAGTCAAGATTTAAGCTCAAAGTCAGACAGCTAGTCCAGTTAGGTGGATCTAACTTTGAGAAAAAGGTCAATAGTAAAGTAGTGCCGGACAACACAATATCTTCTCATTCAATATCCCACAGTGTATTTCAAAACGAGATTCTTCGACCAAGTGTTACTTGCTTACGGCTCTAAACGATAACGATAACGCGGCTCTTACGGATATTTATAAAACGTAATACGTAAATATGGGCTTAGTAAAAAGATCACTCAATGAGCTATTCAATTGATGGAAAGGGGAGTTCCGTACGCGATTGAAATAGGAATGGTTGAGAGCCGTCGTATAACTGAAAGCGCCAACGTAGCTCAAAAAATGTGTGACCTGAAGTGGCAGTGGGCTGGACATATTGCTCGCAAAATTACCGTTGGGCAAGCGATTTCTTAAAGGCAAGCATAAACTTGTCGACGCAGTACAGGAAAGCTCCCAATATGATGGATTGATGACCTGGCAAAGATCTCTTCTTCTTCATCGGTACACTCTTGCCAGAGTGGTCGTGGCCATTATGCAGGTTTTTGAGTGACCCGCTTCAGAACACGTCGCCATTCCTCTCGCAGGGCAACTTTACCAGAGCATTCGTTTATGTTTGTTGAAATACTGGCTTTGATCTGGTCAGTCCACCTCATTGGAGATCTTCCTCTAGGTCTGGTGCCCTCCACTCTCCCTTGCAAAACCAGACGCTCTATAGACTCTCCACCTCGTCGGGATATGGTATCGTGGCCAAAGAAACCGAGGATCCGAGCTTGATCTCTGCCACACAACCTCCATTGTTGGTGATTAGTGCACCTAGATAAATATACGAGTGCACTACTTCACAATTCGCAATATGGACAACCTCGGGCAAATTGCTTTTGGCGCGATCTACTCGTATTACCATCATTTTAGTTTTACAGTGGTTGATTTTGAGACCAAATTCTGAGCTGACGCTCTCCATCCTATACAATAGGTCTTCCATATGGGTGGCACTGCTTACAAACAATGTGGTGTCGTCCGCATAACGCAGGTTTGAGATCCTCAGCCCACCAATTGAGATACCGTCCATCCAATCTTCCAAGGTAATTCTCATGATGAGCTAGGTATAAATATTGAACAGGAGAGGCGAAACTATGCAGCCCTGACGTACTCCTGCACTGGGATGAAAGGTAGTTGAGACTACTTCGTCAGGTCTCACTGCTGCTGTTCCCTCATCGTGCAGACGTCGCAAGATGTAGATAAGGTGTTTTGGCGCTCCCATATCAAAGAAGATTTTCCACAGTTTTGGCCATTTTACGGAGTCGAATGCTTTTGAGAAATCAACGAAGCATATGTATGTTGGCTTGTTGAATTCTCTGGCTTTTTCGATTACTTGACGCACTATAAGAATCTGCTCCCGAGTGCCCTTTCCTTTTACAGAGCCTGCTTGCTCCGGAGCGATCTCTTTAGAAAGGAAGGTCTTCAGCCTCTCATTTAGAATGTGCAGTAAGCTCTTACCTGCGTGTGATATGAGAGCAATAAGGCGGTAATTGCTGCATATCTTTTTCGAGCCTATTTTGTGCAGTGGGACAAAAATTGTGTTAGCCCATTCCTTAGGCCATTCACCCGATAACCAGATCCTATTACATATTGTATGAAACATAGACACTCCCTGCTCCCCCGTGATTTTTATAGTTTCGATTGGTATGGCATCTCACCTACGGCTTTACCACTTTTTAAATGCTTGATAGCGGCCCTGATTTCGCATTTGAGAATGTCAGGTTCCATCTCCTCTGTGTTTGGCAAAGATAGGTGGAATCTATTGGACGTGGGCTGCGCACTATTTATCCTTATGGCATTTGGGGACCTAATGTCCATCGGCAGATAATACGTATTATTATTATCATCATATGACGAAGATGAATAGAGTTAGTCCAAGCCCAGTTATTGTTGGAAATACATATTATGTCAAGGCTTGTCCACGAAATAAAGTAGACATTGCCTATATTTTTTTTTTAAATGAGGCCATACCTTTGCATGGATATTAATACAAAGAAGAAAGAGCTCTGTGCCTTTCTTCTCGGACGCTGTGTTTGATATTTATATGAATTTCTCCATAATTACCTATGGACTTTTATTTAAACTTGTAAATTTTAGCAGTGTTTCTTCTTATATTAATACCATTTTGGGTCATTTAGTTTCCCAATGGGTCTTGACTAAATTACAATATCGATACTATAATAAACTGTGAATCTCGTGTCTACAATATTAATTAACTATCTCAAGTCTAACATTGTTGAAATCTGTGTAGAAGATCGCACTTTTTTGGGCGTGAACTTTTGCATTAAGCATTGTCTGAATTTATTTTGATTTTGACGACTTTTAAGCAAATGCTTTTGGATATTGGATTGTTAATCATAAAACAGAAGAATCAATTTACGGTCCCATGGCTGTTAGATGGGACTATTGTGTAACAGGGGAGACTGATTTTACGATGGCTACTTTATTTCATGGACAAGCTTTAGAACATTATGGGAAGAGAAAACTGTTATCTATTGATCAGATGGTGGTTAAGGTGGTCATTAGTGGTGTTTATAGAACATTTATATTGTATTTATCTCAATTATAACAAAGAATACGATCGAATTACGCTTTTATATTCACGTGACCTTCACGCCGATTTCACGCCGAAATCACGCCGCCGCCGCCGACTTTTTGGCAAACGCCGCCGCCGACCATTTTGACATCGGCGCACACGTCTAGATCGAAGTCACTCTTGAAAATTGCGCGACGGACGTTATCGGTTCGAAAATACTTCGGGAACTCGATTATTCGAAATGAAATTTTAAAATTCGAATCTAAAATTTTCGTCGTAAATATTTAACGATAGACCACTTTCTTGACGATTAGCGAAACACTTCAAATGACTTCCTTAAAATAACTTTTCTGCTCGAGCAGAAGTTCCGAAATATAAATACTGGGAATTAAGTCGATCGAGAAGTTAAAGACCACGTGTCGAATTTAAATAAAAATATGCGGACCTTCGGCCAAGACGGTCGACGAAACAATGGAATGGCGGCGAGTCGCCGGGTGCGAGCTGGTTGGTTACAGGAAGCTGTCTGGGCGGAAACTACGTCACAGCGGCGCGCTACGGGTGTGGAGCGGCTTCATAGACGCTAGCGGCATCTATCGGTCATTGGGAGACGTAACTCCTCCAGATCTAAAGATCTCCGACGTCGAACGGAACACATAATGAGTACTTTTCGTACATTGATTGAAACTTTCGCGGTTTTAAGTTATTTTAGTAAGCATTAGGATGATAATAAATGTAATTATACACAATTATGGTTTCCAATCAAAAGGTGATATAGAGCATCTGATTTTTGGCACTATTGCAAATGCCACCTTCACAGACTATACCTTGTTTAAAATCATAATATGTTCACTTCATTGTGAATTTGTACCAAGAATGCTTAATTTTTATATATACCTTAAGATCAGCCATTCCTTCAAATCCAACTCTGTACAGGTTCTTAGCTCCATTATCCCAGACCACATAAGCTGCTGATCGGGGACTGGCTGCGGACCAGTCTTGGATCTCATTCACTTTGCCTCTTCTGCCGTTCCCACCATCTTGGTCTTCCCACTGCCAGTCAACCTTGAATGGTAATTAGTTTATTTTAGTAAATTAGTAAATAGAAACAATTGCAGGATTTGTAGAACTAACCTCTTTTTTTATATTTTCACTTGTTTTTTAGGCACTGGTCTCACCGCGAGCTACTAAGCTATGAACTATGGGCTATAAACACAAACAAAAGATATGCACTCCTGTGTAAATAACAGAGACATGGCGATACTCGCCGGTGATAACTGATAGCTGGGCGAGTATCGCCGTGTGGACTTTTATTTACACGGCAGTGCGTATCTTTCATTCGTGTTTATAGCCGATAGTTCATAGCTTGGTAGCTCGTGGTGAGACCAGTGCCTTAAGTAGTAACATTTTAACAGGTTCCTTGTTATTAGTGCACTTGGTCCTTCTTAGATATTTATGTACTACTAAATTTTATGTTTATAAAACTATTAGGGAAAAGACGTCACATTTTTTGTTACACGCATATTCATTTGGCCATCTGAGACTAGCAAAAGTTATCACAAAACACAAATGGAATTGATTCTGTAATATTAAAAATACTTACCCCTCTAACCACTCTAGCTCCAGGGAATATTCCTCTAACAGCTTGTTTTTTACTCTTGCGACGAGGCTCTACAAGGCAGCGCTGTGCACCCGGGGCACTGATGCGATAGAATCTGTGGCGCAGGTGGTGTTTATCCCCATGGTAGCATACAGAACACAAGTCGTAGTTACTGCACTCAGCACACTTCCAACGTATACCTAACCAAGCAATAAATTATTAAATATATAAATATATGAATAAAAACATGAATAGTACAAACATGACATATGTTATATCATATTAAATATTACTGTTCTTAATTTGGTAGGCTCAAGTTCTCATTCTTAAAACATTTATTAATTAAATATTTCTCTAGAAAGCTAGTACACATTCTGAAATCCTAAAACCCACTGTCACAATCCTAAAAAAACCCAATAAAGAGATTTTTTTAACTAAAAAAAATATAGTTCTAATATTATTTGTTCAACAGTAATTTTAACTAAATAACAATTTACCGAAAATAGGTTGTTGCCTGCATGTATCACACATTGTTCCTTCATGTTTAACACCAGTGGGAGCACTATCTAGGATTCTCAGGTCATATGCTCCAGAGCATCTGTAATTGGCAGCAGTTCCATTGTCCCACACAACCACAACTTCTTCTGGTGATTCAAAATTTCTTACAGTACCTACATGTCCCTCCCCACCATCCTGTAAACACATTGTAAACAAATTACTATATACATTTTGTATGCTATAAAATTGTGAATTTCTAAAGTACATGAAATATATCATCTACATAGACTTGAAGTAATTACTCCAAGTAGGTATAAACTGGAATATTTAGCGACAATGGATTGGTATTAACAAAGTTAAGAGTGCATCACATTATAGATAGCTCACATTGTTTTTAACGAAATTTTACTTAGAAATGTATGAATATAAATTAAGCGGTATTGGATTCGATTATTTGTTTGTTATTACTCAAGTTGTGAAGACCTAAGTTGATTGTTAATGTCATATATCCAAATACAGTCAACTATAAACATCTAAGCATCACCTGTTTGCCCCACTTCCAATCTGGCCCTCTTATTACACGAGCTCCTACGCCTTCCATCATGAATCTAGTCGCTCTAGAGGACGTTGAAGAGCCTGGAACACTAGGCTCCATTTTGATGTATAACTTTCCAGCTAAAATTTAAGAGTAAAAGTCGAGATGAAAACTGTCTCGAAGCTCTTGTCTCATTTAATCTGTCAAACTGACAGACGTCAATTGGAGAAAACCAACTGACAACAACGTTTCGTTCGGAAATATTCTAACGTATTAGACTGAATTTTGTTTTGTTGTCGTTTTTAACACTGTCTAGAACAGTCCGTGGTCAACAGTGCTACCAGTACATTTTTTTTTTCTGAAGTTCATTTCAATACATGAATGTAGGATTAATATGGATTTGACAACGTTATAATAATAGCAAGAACGAAAGGGATGGTCTTATGAAACTTTTTACTAGTGGAAGTGAAAAGGAACGATAATCGTCCGTCCTTATCACTGTGCCACTATTTTTTGTGTGTGTGTGCATTAGATGCTAAATGTAAGTGCCAGACAAATGCGTTGAATACGTCACTAAGTGCCTGTGTGGCACTTTCGTCTTAGTAGTAAGTGACTATGTCTATCCCTCTTAGTTGCACACTATGTGCGGCCTCTCGTTTCAATATGACATTATCACAGAGTAAATTTAATGAGGCCGTTTTTTTATTATCATCGTTGACAAATAGAATAGTGCGAACTAGGGTATTAAATACCTGAAAGGTATACCTGAGTAGGTTCGTAAGCACAAGCAGGACGTCACATATGCCGGTTGCTTTTGCAAGAAGAACAAAAAGAAGAATATTCTGACAATGGATGCAGAAGATTTTGAGGAACGAAGAGACGTGGCGTCTTTAGAGGATTTGTGTTGCTAATGTACTAGTTTGCTCTTTAATGTGAAATATGATTGCTATCGCTTTAATAGTCTCGCACAGTAAAGACTATAAGTTAGATGTCGTCTTTTAAGGATGGTTCTCGTAATCGTAATAATTAGTGATCGCTTTAACGTGCACTTTCCATGGCAATGTCTGTGGTTGAGAGAAAAGTAACAAAATGTGAAAATACTATTATGTTCCATTACTCATTCTCTCAAAAAAAAAATAGTACTCTCCTTAGGATACATACATACTTTCTCCTACTTTAAAAAAGAAAAAAATCTAATGTCATTTAATTTATGACACATAATAATACTTTAAATTACACTTTGCGAAGTTTTTATTTCAATCAATATGAATATTCAAGTAACTATTTCAATTGGAGTAAGATCAGTGTTATATCAATTTGACGTGAACTTTTGACAGCCGAATCTGTTTAATATATTTTAGTCGTTTAATCTGTGTAGTTTGAATAAATGATTAAAATATGTGTAGGTAAAGGTAATAAATTATTATAATTAAACAGGCTATGGTTTCCGACATTTTAATAATTGATACATAATATCTGTGTATTTGATTTTTCTGTCAACCATATTTTGCGACCAATACCGCACGTTGATAACGATCACTAGCAATGATAGAAGTACGAAGGAAAGATCAATTATTATTAGAGCATGGACATCTATAACATTTACTTATGAATTAAGTATACCTTCATCAATAAACAAAATGTGTACTTCGTCATGAACTCGACGTTACAAGCTATATTTTTCAATTCAAATTTCAAAGTAGTGACATCAGTGACCATATCGGACTTACGATTTTTAGTTTTTTGTAATTTTTAACCGGTAACATTTGAACTGTCAATCCAGTCAGAAATCACATACAGTGGAATATAAAAACGTCAAAATTATTTGCGGAAATTGCGGAATCGTCGGGTTTCAGACTAAAATAATTATGAATTATTTCATTGACCGATCTACCGTTAATTTTAAGTTTTGAGCTTTATTCAGATTGAATAAAGCACTTTTTATCTAGCAGTGGTAATGGACACTGAACTGGAAAGACATAACATGCAGTGGTTTTGTAATACGATTACGGTTTATTAAGTTGAATCATTCTTATTGAGATATCGAAGTTAACATTACTACTAAACTGAAATTAATAACTAAAAAGTGTTGTTTTATCATTGTTTTAAGTGCTTAAAATGTCGAACCATCGTAATAAATACGAAAAGGCAAGAAGACGTCTCGCCGCAGTGACTTTTCTGTCCAACATATCTCTGGATGGGACGTTCAAGGATACGGAATTATGTCACGCCGTGAAGAAGAGCGATAAAACTGATGGCAAGGCCGTTGATCTCGTGAATGGGGTAGACAAGGATAAGGGACACGAGGGTGTCCGTCGTAAGGTGCCGCAGAGTCCTGCGCACCGCGTCGTGGATAACCACTCCGTGAGCTCGGAGTCCGACCACAACACTAGCATCACCCCTGTCAAAGTGGTGACTAACCATGTATTCAGAGAAAGGTATGTTTTTTCCACCTTTGTATTTATGCTTTCAATTATTAGAACAAATTTTCAAAGAAATTGTATGCTTGTTCAGTATTGTCTACATAGAGAATAAATTAAATTAAATATTTGTAGCAATAAATACCACCCTTTGTCTGTGGTTGCTAAGGATCAGTACAATGGATTTTAAATTTAAATCATGAATTGATTCGAGTTCAATATCTATTGTACGGATCCTTATCAAACACAGATGAAGGGTTAAATATAATACAATATTTGGTCCATTCTAATTATAATTTGTTTTCATTTTCAAGATGTTCATCTGGGAATCAAGAATCATTCAAAGAGAAACTGGCAGGTGCCCGGACCAAGAAAGTACACCTATCATCACTTACTGGAATAAACATGGATGATAAGAGCAGTTCAGAAAGCTTGAATTTTGGTAATTATCTTATCTGTGCAATCATATCAAGATCAACATAAATGATAACACAGTTGGAGTTAACACAATCAACATTTATGTAACTATTATATGTGTATGAAATACTATGATAGATGATAAAATTGATAAAACATAATTAGTAGATAAATAACATCAATGTGAAATGGAATATGACTCTGGTTTTGTGCCAGATTTATTAATGCCATAAATAAAAAACCCTAAAAATTAAGCTAACTTTTTAAAAACGGTTCTAAAGATGTTCAAAGACTAATGAAGTATGAAAAAGTGAAGTTTTCATGAATTATTGTCCTACCGAAGAGTAGTAATGCTTCCTTCATTAAACATGGCTAATATACTCTTATATCTACATAAATATCATAAAATATCTCAACATTAACACACCATTGCCAACTCAGTTTACTGACCATTCATTTACGCTCTTTATTTGCATTGTAATAAGGCTCATAAACAGTCAGTTAACAGTTTTGGCATTTATACAAAACAGTACTTTAATCTAATATATTTTTGTTTAGGACGTTTCCGCACAAGCAGTACATGTATCCCTGAAAACCATGTCCCTACAAAGGAGTTACGATTGATTCGTCCTTTAACCAAGGGTGTTTCATTTAGAGATGAAAGACTGGCATTTGCACCTAGCTTAGGTGTGCCATGTGTTGTATTCAGTACTATCCCATATTCAAAAACTGTGAGGAATCCTCGGTATGTATTCATTTAAACTTTGAAGTCTATAAACTTTTGACCTTGACATGTAATTACGTGTAATATAAACGCATATGACGCACGAGTTATGATTATGATAGCTGATTGGTCGCGCGTAATGTCGATATGGCTCTATGTATGTTAAAAGAGACCTAAAACTAGTCATTCAATTAGAAAATATTTTTTAGTTCTGACCACAGAAAAGATGGTGTTCGTCGGCGCAACACTTCCGGTTCCGCTAGACCACTCTCGGCAATTACAGATAATGGTGTGGATCCATTTGACCTCCTCGGTTTAGAAAAAGAGGAAAATGGCCAAGACATTTCTTATTCAAAATTACTCATACCATCCAGAGTGTGCACAAGAGAACAATACCGAAAGATGTATGAAGGTGACTTTAGTGATAAAGCCAGCTGGAAGATGATGAACCGACATCCCCATGTTATTGCCAGGTAATTAAATTTCAATTCTACATTACATTTATTTAGTGTTTACTGTTCCATAAATGCAAATCAAATCCACACAAAAACTCGCTATAATGGCATGCTAATAGATGTGTTTATTTTTTATTACAAAGATCACAATAAATGTAATTAAATTGTAAAATGGAGCATTAATGAATTGCAATAAAATTCATTAATGCCATAATTGTTCAAGTATAAATTAATTATCAACAAATCATTTAGGTGTTCTTGTGTTGTTTTTTTTTATATATTAATTTATACTGGAGTATTGCATTACTCAAGACACGCATGTTCAAATGTAAACAAAGATTGCAAAACACAAGTGTTTATTATGAATAGTCATAAATCGTTTTTATTACAATTTACAGTTTTAATTGCTTTAGTAACTTTATTTCGGTATTACATTTCATTCAACGCCCCACATGCATCCTCCATTTCATCACTAACCAATTTAAATTTCAGGACAAAATTATTGACGAGGCACAAGGATAAAAAATGGTAAACAATAAGATGTTTCTCCTAAGCTATGCAGCACCCATAATAATTAACTATATTTAGCTCAAGCTATAATAATATATACCAAGACTTAGTGCCTTATAGATAAGAATATTGCATAGATATTTATATTACATAGTATTTTAATTATGTTTAAACATATGCTATTCAAACGTCAAGACAGTTATTTGGCCTTTCGTGACTCTTATTACAAATTACATAAAGTGCGTTAAATGTCAGTTAACTGTGTTGGCGGCAGGCGGACGGTGGTACAATATATTTTTAAAACTTTGTAATAGCTGAAATTAATATTAATGTATATCTATCATCATGCATGTAGTAAATACTTTAAATTAAAGTTCTTATTTTCGCAAAGTCTCATAAAATATACCTACTTAAGCATGTTGTGACTAAAAGTACTAAAACACAAGGAGAGGGTCCTCATCTGCACAAGTTTCTTTACTGTTCGTATAATGATTATTTTTTTCTATTGTATAATAGGGTGGGTCATTTTTCAAAAATTTCGATTTTCTGAAGATAATAGTTACAAAACGGTGCCATTTGATATTTGATTATTACTCTTATTTTTATTATATTTTTAATTTAAGTTTTTCTGCCTCCGGATTTGATTAGTAATTTTCTTAAAATGTATGGAACTTTCAAAAAAAAAGTTATTATTTTCGACTTTTTTTTCGTCTCTTTTGGCTCCATAACTATAGAGAAGCTATTTCCAGGTAAACACAATACTCCAACATAGCTCAAGTTGCAATAAAAAGTAAAAACATAGATATCAACTGTGGTCAGTACAAAATGTACTGAAGTTTCTATGAAATCTTTCAATTAGATCCGGAGGCAGAAAATTAATTCCGATGGCCAAATAATTTTGCACACTCTTTGTCGACCTAATTACGGAACTATTGACAACTGTTACTAGTAAAAAACAAATACTTTTTTTTTCTTCATACATCAGTGACCCACCCTATTGTATAAGCTTCATACTGATTATGTCTAACCATAATTAGTAGTTTGGAAATTTAAATCTAGTCTATGATATATTTGTCTAAGAACTGATTTTTCAATTGCCAGTTACCAGTATCTGTCAGATAAACGCTAGCTCTATCCTGTTTTGACTGATGACTTTAGAAAAGGATAGTTATAATTTTAACTAACGAATACGTTTATCTGGCGATTGAAAAATCAGCCCTAATTCTTATATTAAGTACCTTAACCATATCATCATTTCAAGAGGTCATTTTTCCAATGACATTATTAGTCTCATTATTACTCACATAATATCTACATAGTATACTATCAAATGTAATAATAACATTCGAGAAATGAGCCTCTGCTGTACTCTGTTTGGTTTGGTGTTTAAAAAAGGTAAACAATCTTGCAGTATCTTTTTATTGAAAAATGCGTATGAAAATCCAAACTAGGTACTTAATGATTAATGATAATGAATCAAAAACAATGTAAATCACTGTATATATTTCCTTGTTATATTATGTATATTTTCTAAACCTTATTTTCTACTCGTAGTTTTCAATAAAAAGATACTGCAAGATTGTTTACCTTTTTTTAACATCAAACCAAACAGAGTATAGGTAGTAAATTTTTTTTCGCTAGATATTATTATACTATTTATTGCATGCGTCTTTCATTTAGCACTTTGGCTACCATGAGCACCAGTATAATCAAAAGTATGATGGGCAGCCAACGTGTTGAACATGCATGGTTGCATCTTACAAGGAGGTGGGGGATTAGCAATAGCATGGGTGAAGAAAAACCAACGCGTCCGCTTTCTGAAGTGTTAGTTAAGATCGCGAGGTCACCACACATTGGCGCACGTTTACTTGTAAGTCTTGTAACTAACTACTCGTACGTCGCGTGCACTATCTAATTTGGTAGCATATTTTATATACCTACCATTGTTTAGCCTTTGAACTATTAGTTGCAATTTCGTACATGTAACATGAGTAGTTAGCGTCCATAGGTTTCGAAATAAGTTTGGGAGCGCCAATGAGTGGCCAGCGCGCGTATTATATATAATAGACTGTACAGTCGACGTCAAAGATACCATTACGGTTTAGGCGCCAAAAATATATTTGCACGACCTTAATGTCAAGGCAATAAAGCCGTGTAAATATATTTTTACACGTACCTACATACATGCTCCATCAAATGTGATGATCTTTGGTCACTGATTTGAATGTTGTAGAAAGTTTAAAGAAAGTTAACCCTTTAACGGGCAGACAGATGTCAAAAATGCTCAAAATTGAACTTAGTGACATAATGTTGAAACATGGTGGGAAACATATTCCCTCTGGCTTATAAAGAATTAAAATATCTCTGAAATTATTTTAATTTGATACAGGAAATGTCCATTCTCGCATTGGTATGATTTCCCTATCAAAAATGTGGGAAAGCTGCATAAACAAATTAGAAAAAAAATAACTTTAAAATTTCGCAAGCTTTTCGACAACACAATATCTAGTGATTAAAAATAAACTCTTATTTTATGAATGTATAAAAAGTTGCTGAAATAGGCCGTAATTGCAGGTGTTTCTCATACGAATCGTCGCAAAGGCCGCAAATGGCCGCCTCGCCGCCGCTGTCCACGGTGGACAACAAGACGTTCGACTGGGATGAGGCCGCATTGATGACGCCTAAATATGTCAGTACCTAGTACCTACCTCATTACTCTCATTAGTGTATGAATTTATTTCGTATTTTAGTATAGTACCTGCTGTACCTAGACTAAGCTCAGCTCGAGTGCAGTGCATAAATATGTATACACTTTTGTCTTTAGCATAAGGTCTAAATTTGTATATACAAATATTTATGTCCACGTCTTGCGAGGTATAAAAAGGTTCTCCCCCGAAAACACCTATAGCAAAGTTCACCGTAACCTGCAACCGTTTCTCTAAATAAGTACACAAGAATTCCTTAAAATTCTTTGTCTCCCATCTGATCCATCACTATTTAATTTAAGAGGCAGAATAACACTCCTAGTGAAAATGACCGATAGTTCAGTCGGAGGCTAATGTACAATATTCGATCATTATTATTAATTTATTACCTAGTATTGTTGATGCAACGTTTAGTATGTATTTCTAGCAGGTTTAATATATATATATTACTATATTGAAATTGATGTATTACAGTTCCATTATCAAATCTTAATTTTTTGGTTTCAGGTACAATACTGTCCCAACGTGCTAGACGACCCCGAACTAATCGCGGGCAAGCACAGAACGCTGCTCACGTTTACTTCCTACATGACATCCATAATCGACTACGTCCGTCCACAAGACCTCAAAAAGGAGTTGAACGATAAATTTAGAGAGAAATTCCCTCATCTTAAACTTACTCTTAGCAAATTGAGAAGGTGATTATTGAACTAAACATTTCACAGCCAATAAAAGAAAATCACTTAAATTTAAACTCGTTATCAATAGAATTAAAATCATAATTGCGATAATAACGAGTTAGGAACATGATCGGCTGTTAAAGGTATAATAATACCTACAAGAATTATACTGTCACCTGTTTAACTCCGTCCCTTTGTCCAAAGTCTAAAAGATGTGTGCAATGTGCATTTGTATTACTTACTCCACAACACACTATTCTTGTGACTATAGTTTAGAGCCCTTAGCTTTGATAACGGTATAATTAATTTTTCACACCACCTATTCGAATACGGGCCTTTTCTTTCCTGCTGGGAGGGATCAAAACCTAAAAAGAACTAGCCTAAAAAAATACAATGAAATATGAAAATAAACAGTACGTTCATAATTGATACAAAATTCTTCAGGATCGATTATTTGCATAAATATTAAATATGTGATATATCTTTTATTTTTCTCATAGGTGGTGTGAAAAGCAGTATGTGTCACACGGTATCGAAATTATTTCGTCTTGGGCGTTAACTCTTGAATCCTTCATTACGCTCAGGATTCCACTTTAGAGTCCCTCCTTACGGTCGGGATTTAATTGTGGAATCTGCCGCTCCATTCAGGATTCAATATACGCCCACGCCGGAAATATACCATTTTGATCCCTTGTGACACAATCTACTATTGTATTATCCACGTTCTTTTTTCGTTTTTCTATCACATCAAATAACCCCAAACAGGTATAAATAATGTTTAATTTCCTTACAGCATTAAAAAGGAGATGCGAAAGATAGCTAAACACGACAGCGGAGGCATAGATCTGTTATCCGTCGCTCAAGCGTACGTGTACTTCGAGAAGTTGATTCTGGCGAATCTCATCACGAAAGACAATAGGAAGCTGTGTGCCGGGGCGTGTCTGCTGCTCTCTGCTAAACTAAACGACGTCAAAGGGGAAACATTGAAGGCTCTGATTGAGGTACTTGGGTTTATTTTGTCTTCTTTTAGTTCTTTTCTAGCTTTTGTTTACTGCAGAAGAAAAGTGTCTGAAAAAAAATGGGGAAATCTAAGATATTACAATGATTCATGCAGTTGGAGTGATACGGCATGTCGTTTTCTAGCTCTTATAAGGATTTAATTTTTCGTCCGCTGTAACACCTTATAAGTATTTTAGGGCGGTAGGCACAAATATGATGTTTGGCGTTCAATGGGTTGGGTGGTATCTGGGCCAATCAACTTTTCGATTGACACTATTTTGTCCCGTAACGCAATTTCATCAAGTTTGCTAGAAAAAATGCTTAGGCCTCACACACGTTCACATCGATACATTTAGGTTCCAACGGTTTTTCATTGTAAATATGTTTATAGTACCTATAGCCCACCTAACGAACACCAAAAGTTGCCTATCGGGGGAAATAACTCGTGTATAAGCGAATTTTGGCATAGTTGTAGGGAATGGTGTTTTAAACCACGTACTAAAAGTACTGGTGGTTAGGGGTGGAGCTAACGGGGGGAGAGGGGTGTAAAGGTCCTTATTTTTAATTTTACGTACATAACTCGTAAACCGTTGCTTATAGCAAAAAACGTTATAGTGCATATAAGCGTTATAGTAATTTACATAAAATTCTCTACAAAAAAGATATACGCATGTTTCCTCTGGGATCGATGTGTCATGAGATAAGAAAGCAAGAAGATGGACACTAAAGAAATAAAGACATTTGTTTAAGTAGGTATGGCACATACAGAATTCTTGCGAGCATTCCAACAGATTTTAATGCTCAATTTCTGACCATATTTAGAGTATTTAATGTTATATAAAATATCCTGGATTCGGCTTGGTTTCAGAGATAATCAACCTTTTTTGCGAAATAAGTTTTTCGACGTAACTCGTCATAAAACTTCTTTTTGATTACAATGCTACCACAATGTGTTTTAATATTACCACACCTTTTACCTGGCAATCAAAAAATGGGAATAAACTTGACGAAATAACCTGTCCCAAAAAAAAAATTAAAATAAATAATTTTAACAAATGTGTTTATTTCTTTAGTGTCCAATTACTGTCCATCTTCTTGCTTTCTTATCTCATGACGCATTGATCTCAGAGGAAACATGCGTATATCTTTTTTGTAGAGAATTTTATGTAGATTACTTATGTACCTACTAGAACGTTTTTTGCTATAAGCCACGGTTTACGAGTTATTTACAAGAAATTAAAAATAAGGACCTTTACACCCCTCTCGCCCCGTTAGCTCCACCCCTAACCACCAGTACTTTTAGTATGTGGTTTAAAACACCATTCCCTACAACTATGCCAAAATTTGCTTATACACGAGTTTTTTCCTCTGAGTTTCCTTCGTTTGGTGTACTACTATTAATTGACGTACATTTGT
>JALPQI010018767.1:0-21940 GCA_025490895.1 Thaumatotibia leucotreta
CGGAATCTTATGGTAGGGCCACAGAGTAGGTAAATGGCTCTACATTCGTCGTCGTAAATGTCTTGTAGGTTACTTCGCTTTTTTATATCCAGGTTTATTCTTCTGTTTCAAGATATATTTTTTTTATGAAGACAGTTCGTTCTAGTTGTTATCCGCGTTGTTACCATTAAACTCGTAATTCCTTCTCACTGCACTGGCCTCATGCAAACTCGTCCGTAGTCCAGCCGCCTCCGGAATTCGCTCCCTATCAATTTGAAACAATCCCAAAGCAAGCGGATGCTCTGCAAGCAGCCGCTCAGATAAGTTGAACGGTGTCCGTTAGGTACTGTTTCACTTATGTAGGTACCTATATTTTAGTCCATTCCATACCTATACTTACCTAACCATCAAACTTCCAACGCACCCACCCACAGAGCTATATATACAATGCCGACATTTTTTCTGATAGATGGACACAACTTAGACGAAAAATAAACCATTACCTTAATACCTGCTACTGTACCCTATAATTTTTCTTTTTATTATTTTGACATAAAATGTTATAACTACTAGAATTATGTTAGCTTATAGATAATTCCACATGTGATGTCTTGGCGTAAGCTGTTTTTTACATGGTTGTTGATAATAAAGAATAAAGAATATATTATATGAGTAGGGTAAAGACTGTATTTATAAGTATAAGGACAACTTAAGTCCACTGCTGTAATAACATTTTACTTTTGAGTACGGCTTTTTTTTTCCGTCTGTCTGCTGAAATAGTATTAGGTATTTGTATTTTAAAACAATTGACGTCCAATTTTTCAAAAACCCTGAAAATTAGAGGCCTTTCCGCTGAGCAAAGAAAAATAATTGTGGACAAATACGTTCGCGAAAGCGGTATTACCATAAGAAAATTGGCATAACTTGGAAATGTCAGTCGGTCAGCTGTACCAAACGGCAAATCATATCGAAAACAAAAAAAGTCCAAACGTAGCCCAAAACAAGCTGCTTCAGAAGATCAAGGCTTCGCCAACTGTATAATAGCGTGCATGCATTAACGAAGAAAAACAGTGCATTATTAAAGATGATGAAACCTACGTGAAATTGGACTACAAGACACTGCCGGGCCCCCAATTTTACATTAAACTGAAAGGACAGGAACTCGAAAAATTCGTTACGTCGATCCATGTGGAAAAGTTTGGTTCCAGTGTCATGGTATGGCCAGGGTCGCGTTTTATAAAGTTACAATTTACAATTTCGCTGTTTGCCTCTCTTTCTAGCCAATATGTGAGTGCGTCAGAGAGGCAAACAGCGAAATTGTAAATTGTAACTTTATAAAACGCGACCCAGCTATTTGCAAATGTGGGGTGAAGTCAACGGCATTTATTACGACTTCAACTATGAACACGGATACTTACATCAAAGAATGTCTACAGAAACGAGTTTTACCCATGATCCGTAAGCATAAAGAAGGTACAGTGTTTTAGCCCGACCTGGCATCCTGCCACTACGCTAAGAAACCCATAGAGTAGATGAAAGCAAACGGCGTTCCATTAGTGAAAAAAGATGTGGATCCGCCAAACTGCCCTGAAGTTCGCCCCATTGAGCTGTATTGGGCTATAATGAAGCAAAAGCTCAAGACAAAATTCACAGCATCAAATTCAACTGACAGTTTCAAAAAAGATTGGGTAAGAGCTTCCAGAATGGTGTCAAAAACAGTTGTCCAAAACTTAATGGGAAGCGTTCGAGGACGCATAAGAAAAATAATTAAGGGGCCGGTTAAATATAAGATTGTTTATGTTTTTCGTTAGTTTTGTACGAAAGCTTAAGAAGCTGGTTTAGTTTATTTAAAAAAATTAACGGTTTACCAATATGTTGCATATTTTCTTTGTCCCTATACATATCGATACAGTCTTTACCATACTTACCTACTGACATATAGGGGTTCTTCAAAAGAGGAGTGTACAAGTTCTTATTGGGTCGGCAACGCGCATGTGACACTCCTGGGGGGTTGCAGGCGCCCATAGGCTACGGTGACTGCTTTCCATTAGGCGGGCCGTATGCTTGTTTGCCACCGACGATGGCAAAATACTTACCAGGAAAACCTAAAATGGTTGTTTATCAAACGTGTGTCTTGAGCATACTTTTGTACGGGGCTGAGACCTGGACATCGTAAGCCAAACATGAACGTCGTCTTAACGTTTTCGACTTAGGAAAGACAAGCTTGAAATTGCTCAGGTGCCCAGCCTCTTTGCCCTGCTGAAGCTGAGACGTTTACGCTGGCTATGTTCATTGAATGCAAGCTTCTCGTTTGCAGCGGCGTGCTATGCTTGGTGACATAGATGACTCCAAGAGAAACGTTAGCCAGACATTGCTACGACATCAAAATTGTACCAAGCGAGATCCACGCCTTCAACATCCAGGTCCAGAAATGGAAAGTTTTGCCGAAGACTACTACTCTACTAAGATTCTACTTATTTTTTACATTTATGTTCTAGGTTGTCACGTGGGACATCATGGCCCGAAGTCAATTTTCAGTCGAAATAACAGAGCAGCCTGCTAAAATGTATAGGTAGGTATATGTATAGGTATTATACGCATATTGTGTACCATGTACTATCTGGGTCGCGTTTTATATAGTTAAAATTTACAATTTTGCTTTTTGCCTCTCCTTTTACCCAATAGGTATGTGCGTGAGTTAGAGAGACAAACAACGAAATTGTAAAATGTAACTTTATGAAACTACTCGATTTTATTTTAGATTTGGGAAAATCGTTTTTGGTTTGGGCTCAATTATAAATTACTTATCGAGTCTTGCATGACAGTTGTGGTACCTACCTTACAGCGGCCAAGGTGCTAGCAAACATCTCAGCAGGCTTCTATTGTCATGGACTCATGGCCTTAGAGGGCATGGATTAATAGTTATTTTTGAGCCCCTGAATTGAGCCTAGCCGTTTTTGAATAACTACGGAACCCTACACTGAGCATGCTCGATATGCTCTTGGCCGGTGTTTTTTTAATGTATGTAGTAATCATCGGTCTAATTGACATAGACTGGCACAATTAATGCATGAATGCGCTTTGAGGAGCCTATTTCTCAAAAGCTTATTCGTTGTATTATTACATACAAGTGCAAGTCCTTTTCTAATCCCTAAAAAAACAAGTATGTTGAAAAGAGAGTCCTTTCACTTGGGCCTCAGGCCGCTCAGATATTAGTTATATATGATGGCGTCTTTAAAAATGTGTTTAAGCAACCGTTTCTTTTATTATATACCTAATATTATTTTTCAGGTTTAGATACCTGAGCGAGATAGAGAGGACGCGTAACCGCTCCTTAACTTCCATCAAAGGCGCTTCTTCATCTTCAACCAGTATAACTTACCCGACGATACGCGTCACTGGATATGAGGGACCTTTCTTAGTCATGTTGTCGCTGGTGAACGCCTGGAATAATTTGTAAGTTGAAATAGACTGGGGTAAACCCATCAGGAAAAAATTAAAGATCAATTGCATTCCCTTTAAAATCATAAACTACTACAATAGTACGGTCAAATCGTACATAATTTTACCCTAAACTCGCAAATCAAGTAGTATCGCTGCATTTTTGGTATGTTGTTTAGACACCATAGGACAGTATAAAACCATATTTTGCAAGCAAAAAAAAGTTGTGCTAGCTGGATAGTACGTGAAAAACTGCGAAATTTAGGGCCATTTTTTAGTTTCTGATTTTTATTAAAAAAACCTTACGTTTTTTGATATCATATGTAAGTAAACGTTTAAAGACATACATTTCCAACAAGTTGAGCTAACATGCATTACCGTCGGTCTTATAGTTTCAGAGATTCGCTTTTTGTAAACTAGATAATATTTTGTGTTTTGCTAACGTTTTCGACTTAATATCGCCTCACCTAATTATGCTACGAAAAACATGCAATAATGACCTTATAGCGCACTTAATGTTCTTTAATTTAAGGGTAAAATTAGGTCAGTGAACTTTGTAGTTGAAAGTATAAACCCGAAATTCCAAAGGCAGGAGGCCCGCTATCTAAGTTTTTCATACAAATCGCAAGTCGAGTTGCAAAGCTGCAATTTTGCTATATTATAAAGGCCTTATAGATATATACGAAAATGCATATTAAAAGAAAAACAAAAAAAATGTTTGGGCATAGGACGTAAAAAACGGAAAAAAGTTCGCGCTTTTTTTAGTTTTTGACGTTTAACTTAAAATCTATTATCTTTTTGATGCTAATTGCTATAAAACTAAGAAAGAACATTAAATTTGAAAGAATTTGAGCTACGTTGCATCACCGTAAGTTATATATATTTTGAGATACGACATTTCATAAAGTGCCCTTTTATCAAAACATAAACAAATTTTAGGTTACGTTAAAGCTATTCACTAAATATTGGCAAAACGTTCGCGCTAAGAAAAAAAAGTAACTGTAGAATAATAACTACATTAAATTTGGAACAAATTGAGCCGGTAACAATTACTGTAAGTCTTATAGTTGGGGGTATACGAGGCTTCAAAACATGCATTTATTTTCTTAACTTAATGAAGGGCACATTTTGAAATGTCGTATCTCTAAATCTATATAATTTAGGGTAATGCAAGGTAGCTCAAATCCTTTCAAATTTAATATTCTTTCATAGTTTTATAGCAATTAGTATCAAAAAGTTATAGTTTTTTAGTTAAACGTCAAAAACTAAAAAAGTCCGATTTTTTTCAGTTATTTACGTCTTATACCTAAATCCTTTTTTTTGTTTTCTTGTAATATGCATTTTCGTACATCCCTATAGAGCCTATATAATATACAAAAATTGCAGCTTTGCAACACGACTTGCCATTTGTATGAAAAACTTTGATAGCGGACCTCCTGCTTTTTGAATTTCGCGTTTTTAGTTTCAATTACATAGTTTACTGACCTGATTTTACCCTTAAATGAAAGAATATTAATTGCGCTATAAGATCATTATTTCATGTTTTTCGTAGCATAATTAGGTAAGGCGATATTAAACCAAAAACGTTAGCAAAACTCAACATTTTATCTAGTTTACAAAACAGGGTACTATTTGAAGTCTCGAATCTCTGAAACTATAAGACCTACGGTAATGCATGTTATCTCATCTTGTTACAAATTCATTCGTCTTTAAACGTTACATGATACATATTGTCAAAAAACGTAAGGCTTTTTTTATAAAAATCAGAAACTAAAAATAGACAGTAAACACAGTTTTTCACGTATAACGCAGCTAGCATAACTTTTTTTTGCTTGCAAAATGTGGTTTTATACTGCCCTATGGTGTCTAAATAACATACCAAAAATGCAGCTTTACTACATGTTTTGCGAGTTTAATGTACGATTTGACCGTACTACAACTGGAATAAGTAAATAATCGCAATACGATTAATTCATGATTTCTGACATAAATTAAAATGGCAATTATTAACTAACTTTATTTTTATTGAATAACACTTTCAACAAGGATAAATAATTAAGTAATATCTGATGGTTTCTAGTTCTATTTTTGTAGACATAGAGTACTCGTATGATAAAACTACAAGTACCTATATGAGATCATATAGGTAGATACTTGTAGTTTTTGTATTAAACCAAAATCTTGGGTATTTTTAATTCACTGCTGGGTGTTCATTTGCTGGACGGTTTACCCGTTTACCCTAAGTATGCATGACAGTTATGTTACGACGCATTATGAATATTATAATATTTATAACACTTAAATAAATAAAAAAATCTAAGCAAATTTTATTATTACAGAGTTCATCCCCATTCGATCAAATCGTCGAGTAAACGTTACAAAAACAGGAACGGGATAATCTATTACTTCGCGGATAAACCGGTGGTCCAGTTTTATGACATTGGCATTATATGTGTGAAGGGAAAGTCGAAGGAAAGTATCAACGAGGCATTGGAACCGCGCAAATTGCTAAATATTGACCCCTTTCAAGGTCGGTAAGATCGAACTTTTCACAATTTTGCCGTCTGCTGCCCGTGCTTAAATTATTAGTATTATTACACTAAACTAAGTATTTATTTTATTTCCTCACACGTGTGTTGAAAAGCATCGTATGAAATAGCACCTCGAGTGTAATGTAATGACCAAGTTAATAGTACACTTGTATCATAGATCATATTTTTTGTCGATAAGTCTAGGTAATTCAAGGGCGGTACATACCATCCTTTTCTCGAAGCAATCTGGGTCATTTTCAATCTCTTGTAATTTATTGTTGTTTCGTGCTGGCTCCAGCTAACCTAAAACCCTGAATTGCCTGAATTACAGATATTTTTAATAACGTTCAATATGAACTTGTAGTTCAAAAAAGACCAACTTCACTTCAATGTTCCTTCACTCACTGATCATCAACAGTATATAAGGTCTATCAGGTCCAGAATCTCCAAATACCTACTCGTGAAACAAATTTGAACCCTAGGCCATAGTGAGAAATAGTAAGAGATTCTTACAACTTGATTTATAATAACGTCATTGTGACTAAAACAAAGTTCCGGAGAGGCCTAGAGTTCCAATTTGGTTGACTAGTTTATATTACCTATACCTAGAGGACGCAGTCGCCGAGGCCGAGAACGGCTAGGACAGATGTATGTACCACTATTAACTTATATTTGTCCACAGCTGGTTTTGCGCATATAGACAACCATAGTCTTATTGATCTATCAGCAGTTCGTCTTTGTTTCCAAGTGTTTCTACCAGGCAAGGATTGGACCCAAGCTGATCCGCGTGCAGTGGAGAAATACAATGGTGGTAGCGTAGGCGCTACTTCAACTGTTATATACGATGATAAGAAACACGGACTTAAAATCGTATATTTTGCTGGACCCGTGGTAGGGGGAAAAGAAATGCACTTGTGGTGTAACAAGGTATTTAAGAGGCTGCAGTAATCTTTGTACAATTCCTTTGTAGATCCTTTATAGGTATACTTTAGGAACTACTTCTCGTTTCCAGTACACTGGACCGGAGCCCGAGGTGGTATTCGAGGATCAAGTTGGGTGGTCAGAGAAGGCTACATACGTGGTGAACCACCAGAAAGCCGCCATGAGGTTCGAGCCGCCTCGCTACCCAAAGAACCCTGAATCCGTCTACACCGACATTAAGGTATGTAGGCACACTACCGTTAGTAAGTATTTATTTAACCAGGCGGTGTCACCTTTCCCTTGAATACAACTCGTCGCTAAGTACTATTTCTGTGCAGGTAGCCGTTCACCTACGGCAGGAAACCCAAAGCGGCGAGACACTACGTAGTAACCCTGTGCACGCCGTGTACATTTGGAGGGATCCAAAAAGGATACGTAAGTGTTAGCTCAGTCGCTATGAGATGTGCAGTCTGCTAAGTACCCAGTATCCTGTCGGTCTTCACTTGACATGAGAAAAGAATAGGCAGAAATCAGACCTATCACCATATAGGCCTCTTTCATCTTTTGGAGAAAAAGTGAATTTTGTTACCACAAATAGCTGAGCTTTTTAGAGCTCCGTCGTAAACTAGGAACCCTCATTACATAGTTTCGCTATGTCCGTCTGCCTGTCTGCAGCATAGCTCTGTGACCGTTAGTACTAGAAATTTCGTATAGGTATAGGAACACTTTAAGGAGTGTACCGATAAAACACTGGCAAATTCAAATGAAAAAATCGGGTCAATATACATAGTTAATAATCACCAAATTAAAAATTTTAAAAACCGACTTCAACCGGTTTCTCCAAGATTCCCGATTTGTTTCCATCATTGGTTTCCTCAAATCCTACTTTCTGAATGCAAATTCTTGTAAATGAATGAAAATTACCAAAAGCGCCATACATGTACCTACAACATTTGAAGAGATCCCTTGATTTCTCCAGGATCCCATCATCAGACCCCAACTTGGTGCCAATGGGACCATCTCGGGGTAATACACGTTCGATCACAAAAAGAAATTTTAGAATCGGTTCACTATTCTCGGAGATATCAGGTAACATACATACAACAAAAAAAAAAAAAAATTCTGTCGAATTGAGAACCTCCTCCTTTTTTTGAAGTCGGTTAAAAAGCAGTAATTTCTGGCTTTTGTAATCAACTAGGAGGTCTTAAATTAGCTAACTTTAGTCCTTTTTTGTTGCTACTGCAATTTCAGTAGTCACAATACAAGTTCTACAGAACCCCTTTGAAATCTATTTTTAACCGACTTCAAAAAGGAGGAGGTTTACAATTCGACGAAATCTTTTTTTTTTTTTATGTATGTTCCCCGATTACTCGAAGACGCGTGGACCGATTTGAAAATTTCTTTTTTTGTTTGAAAGGGTATACCTTCTAGTTGGTCCCATTGTCACCGAATTCAGATCTGATGATGGGATCCTGGAGAAATCGAGGGAACTCTTCAAATGTTGTAGGCAGACATGACATTTTTCATTTATTTTCGAAGACTAATCAAGTATTTGCGTCTAGTCATAAAAGTTTTAAGTTGGTGATCTGATGATGGAAGGTACAACTCCTTAGCAATTAGGAGTTGGGGGATAATTCTTTAAGTATAACCTATTTCGTGTATTTTGGAACCTATTTGAGTATTTGCCTTTAGGTGGTCATCCTTTCATGTTGGTGAGCTGATGATGAAAGGTACAACTCCTTAGAGATTAGGAGTTGGGGGACAATTCTTTAAATATAACATATTTCATGTATTTTGGAAGCTATTCGAGTATTTGCGTTTAGGTGGTCATCCTTTCATGTCGGTGAGCTGATGATGGAAGGTACAACTCCTTAGAGATTAGGAGTTGTGCGATAATTCTTTAAATATAACATAGTTCATGTATTTTGGAAACTATTTGAGTATTTGCCTTTAGGTGGTCATCCTTTCATGTTGGTGAGCTGATGATGAAAGGTACAACTCCTTAGAGATTAGGAGTTGGGGGACAATTCTTTGAATATAACATATTTCATGTATTTTGGAAGCTATTCGAGTATTTGCGTTTAGGTGGTCATCCTTTCATGTCGGTGAGCTGATGATAGAAGGTACAACTCCTTAGAGATTAGGAGTTGGGGGATAATTCTTTAAATATAACATAGTTCATGTATTTTGGAAGCTATTTGAGTATTTGCCTTTAGGTGGTCATAGTCTCATGTACGAAAGGTATAACTTCTTAACGATTAGGAGTTGGAGGATAATTCTTTGAATATAACAACTGTCATACATTTTCGAAATCTATTCAAGTGTTTGTTTAATAGTTATGACATGTTGTCACCGAATTCAGATCTGATGATGAGATCCTGGAGAAATCGAGGGAACTCTTCAAATGTTGTAGGCACACATCACACACATGACATTTTTCATTTATTTTCGAAGACTAATCAAGTATTTGCGTCTAGTCATGAAAGTTTTAAGTTCGTGATCTGATGATGGAAGGTACAACTCTTTAGCAATTAGGAGTTGGGGGATAATTCTTTAAGTATAACCTATTTCGTGTATTTTGGAAGCTATTTGAGTATTTGCCTTTAGGTGGTCATCCTTTCATGTTGGTGAGCTGATGATGAAAGGTACAACTCCTTAGAGATTAGGAGTTGGGGACAATTCTTTAAATATAACATATTTCATGTATTTTGGAAGCTATTCGAGTATTTGCGTTTAGGTGGTCATCCTTTCATGTCGGTGAGCTGATGATGGAAGGTACAACTCCTTAGAGATTAGGAGTTGTGCGATAATTCTTTAAATATAACATAGTTCATGTATTTTGGAAACTATTTGAGTATTTGCCTTTAGGTGGTCATCCTTTCATGTTGGTGAGCTGATGATGAAAGGTACAACTCCTTAGAGATTAGGAGTTGGGGGACAATTCTTTGAATATAACATATTTCATGTATTTTGGAAGCTATTCGAGTATTTGCGTTTAGGTGGTCATCTTTCATGTCGGTGAGCTGATGATGGAAGGTACAACTCCTTAGAGATTAGGAGTTGGGGAATATTTCTTTAAATATAACATAGTTCATGTATTTTGGAAGCTATTTGAGTATTTGCCTTTAGGTGGTCATAGTCTCATGTACGAAAGGTATAACTTCTTAATGATTACGAGTTGGAGAATAATTCTTTTAATATAACAACTGTCATACATTTTCGAGATCTATTCAAGTGTTTGTTTAATAGTTATGACATGTTGGTTAGCGGTTAGTGATTCTTTAAATAATATAGGCATGCTAAGGCTGTTACCTATAATCTTTGAAATTATTCATACCTGCAGATGATACAATGTATGTCTCCTTGATAATGGGATAATTCATTGAATATTTAAGTTTTTCATTGAATATTGAATATGTAAATTCCAGTTCAGGTTTTCTGGACTATTACAGTGCAGTACATTCTAATTATAATTATTTAGAGCATACTAAATAACGATTTTACACTACTAAAAAGCAAAAAATAAAATATTTTAAAATAAAAATAAAACCGCCTTCAAAAATTCGCCCGAACTAAAAAGTAAAAAATAATTTTGGTTTCTACTTCTTAGGATTTCCTACCCAAACCTTTAAACCTTTTACCCTATTCATTGAAATAAAATATTATGGCTACGTATCCTACAGATTTCTTAGAAGTCGGTGCCAAGCCAAATATGTTCACTTCGCGAGTATATGACTGTATTTGATAGAGCTTTGGAATTTACTGTCACTCCGGTTATGCTTTCATCAAAATGACTTAGGTAGATCATTCTGTTGATAAAAACATAATTGGAGTGACAGTAAGTTACAAAGCTCTATCTATTACTTAATATACAGTGTGTGGCCTACAACCGGGGTGAAAATTTAAACGGTGCATTAATAAGCTGATCGACAATCATTTCCACATATTGTAATTAAAAAAAAAAACTTTTTTTTTGAATTTTTTGTTCATGTATTTTTCATTATTATCGGTTCATTTACTTGAATTAAAAGTTACCAATAACTTATCATTTTTGAATCATTGAAAAATATACAATTTTTTTTTTAAACCGTAACAAATTAGTGTAAAAATAAAAACAAAATTATTGTTATGACTTCGTACCTGGTATACTATCATGATGTCTTGCAACTGACAAGCTACGACATCGTGATGCCAAGATCCAGTACTAAAGGTCCATTGCTTTGAATGACAATATCTCCGAACTTAACCACTTTGAAACACCGGGACCTTTACAGGATTATTGCCGATAGTCTAAGGAGTCACTCATTTCATTTTTCTCCCGTGTTAAAGGCCACACACTGTATACCTATGAACGTATTTGGCTTGGCAACGACTTCTAAGAAATCTGTAGGATACCTAGCCATAATATTTTATTTAAATGAATAGGGTAAAAGATTTAAAGGTTTGGGTAGGAAATCCTAAGAAGTAGAAACCAAAATTATTTTTTACTTTTTAGTTCGGGCGAATTTTTGAAGGCGGTTTTATTTTTATTTTAAAATATTTTATTCCAAGTTCTTTTTTTTAATTCTCCACTGCAAGATTTCGTGTTCTGCAGAAGTGACCAATATTTCTGGTTAATTTCCATGTTCTTTTTTAATTATATCCCTGCCTTGGGCGCAGTAATATTCTGTGAAGGGAATTATGTCACATATTATGTGAATTTTCTATGTATGGTCTTCAATCAATTACGAGTATTTAATCCTATAAAAATGTTAGTCTCTTTGACATAGTTTTATGAAGCGAAATAAGTGCCAAAAAGTATCAAGGATATTATGCATAAGTCAAGGATATCTTAAGGAACACGGGAAGAATGGCCAGATATATTGACGACTGTCCCATAACTTAGAAAACTGCATACAAAAAAGAAAAAAAATTTTGGAATAGATAGTTTGGAAGAGGTTTCGAAGAAGCTGTACTGTTATTACCTACCTGAAATGCAGTAGTGACACAAAAGTACTACAGTCAGCTCAGTTAAGACTTCCTGGTTAATTTCCAAAGCTTGAAATTATAGCTACCAAACTATACCGATCCGATTTTATTATTTGAAATTTACAGTTTTTTATCGGTACATGCTTAATCACAGCGACAAGGCGGTAGCCTTCTAACTTTTGATTCATGGGCCCGAAAAATATGAAAAAATATTATAATATTTTACGTTGACTACAGCTGTCGCATACTGTGCCTACGTTTGTACCTTTCTTTAAATGATATTCGAATTACATTATATTTCGTATTTAGCCTAAGGTAGGTAAAGTAAAATAATCAACGTTTACATTTCAGCTCCTGATTATTTGCCAAAAAAAAATGCGAAAAACATAGATGAAATAATTGAAGAATGTAGAGCTCTCGAAAGTTTACACGCCATGCCAAGTAGTAAGTTGTCATTATTAAAACTTCCTTTAAATACATATATTACATATCCAATTTTATTTCATTATTTTTAAGCATCTCGAGCCTCCGATCATGCGCAACTATTGCCAGCTTCCAGCGAACCCAGCAACAAGGTATAATCTTTGTACTAAGAAGCGACAAGTTCAACCCATAATATTTTTATTTCCTATCTTTATCCATGTGATCTTAACTGTTTATTTTTATTTTCAGAGTTCAACTATAATTAGGGATGGTAAAGACACTACAGGTAAAGCCAGTAATGAGTATACTGCTTGCGTGGCTGCTGACAATAGCAATCTAAATCCAAGAGCCAAAACAGCTTCCAATGAAGCTGAATCAAAAGCAGATTCTTCAACGACTACAATTGATTTAGAACTTGGTAGCATTACATCGAATGATAACATGTCTTTTGAAGAAGCTCAGCCATACAATAAAGAGGAAAATAGGTATATACAAGACTTTGACGTTAGCTTACTTTAAAATACTATAATTGACAAGATTTTATGCAGTAGAAGGATCGGACGTGTCAACGTGTCTCCTGTTTTCTATGGACTGAGGGTTTTACATATCGTGGGGTGAGAATGCAATTGTGCCATATCCATTTTCAAGCAAAATCGGTTTTTAATGGTTCTTGATACAACATTTTTTTTGGAGTTTATAACAGTAATCGATTTTTGAAAATTCTTATTTTTTATTTAAAAAAATTATTATATTTTTGTGCCATATCTTCAAACCGCAATGAATAGTGATAACAATATTGTGCCATGTCCGGACATGACACAAATTTACGGTTAACAGCTATTTATCAGTGTGCCAAGCAACTAACCAATCAACATTTTTGTGACATAATCCATTAATCGATTTGACTGTATCGATTCGATACTTTTATTTTTCTACCCTCTCTTTTGATAAATGACAATAAAGAAGGTAAGTTTGATTTAAAATTATTTGTGTCATTCATACTTCAAGCTTTTATCTTAATAAGTTAGTGTATGGTGGTATAAATACATAATATGTATTTATAATTACGAGTACCTACCTAACCATAAATTGTAAGAAATGACATATACTACAGAAAAAGTGACCGAACCCCCTATGACTGGAATCGAACCAGCGACCTCCTGCTTTCCTGCCATGCCATGCCATTTAAGTCCTGGCCACAGCCGGCCTCGGTCAATATTTCTGAAGTACATTATTAAATTATGACATGTCTTTACATTTATAGAGCGTGTATGTAGGTACTTAAACTGTAATATTATTAGTTGATAAGAGATGTCATTCATTAGTATTATAAGCTGTTGTTCTCATCGATATTTTTTACATTAGCACTAACTAGATATCGTTAAAAAGTTTATCATTTCACAAAATAGAGAAGGTGACTTTCTCCTATTAGATGGTACCAGAGTTGAGCAAAAAGTAATATGATTACTCCTTCCGATTACTTTTGTATGTGTACTTTGTAATATATATTACAAAGTACACATAAAAATGTAATATACAGAAGTAATCATATTACTTTTTGCCCAACTCTGGATGGTACCTATTTATAAGAAAGTAAAAAAAAAAATTCAAATAAATATTGGGCTTCCACCATATTCACGTGCATAATTATGTCTTCATATTCGAGATAAATTATCGTCTTGACTTGAAATAAAATCTAGTCGTAAAATAACTTTTATTTGCATAAACAATTGCTTTTAATGTCTACGTTTCTTGACATTGCACTAACATTTTGTGACACATCCATAACTTTGTGTCATATCATACATAGCAAGTTAAACATTTTCTTACAAAAAGGGATATGGCAATTGTAAAACTACTTATATCTCATGACTATTATAAGATAAACATTAATTGTATATAAAAAAAAAAAAATTGATATACTAAAGTGTCAGTTAAGTAAAATATTGCAAAATTATAACACATTCCAAGAAATATTTTTTTTTGTTTCATTTCGCTCTCCTCCAAACCAAGGCAAGTGGCGTATAGCACAATTGCATTCTCAGCCGACGATATAGTGGCCCTCTACATACCCTTCCTTACGGTTAGTCCAGTCAGACTTAATTTAAGAGAGGCGCAATTTCTACAGATATAAATAAAATTTCCTTTTCCTACTTTCTTTTATTTGTTTTAATAAAACAATAATACAAGTCGAAAGTTTTTTTCTAATATGTGACATAGAGGGGTTATTCCCACCTACACCACCGATTGTCACCAGAGGTAACAACTGGGAATTTTTACCTTTTTATTATTATTATTTTAAAAGGCTTTATTTAGCTCACCCCGTTTGTTTTCTTGGGTCAAATTTAGTAATTAAAATTTCACCCTCCTTCTGTCAACCAATTGATCTGAAATTTGGTATAACGTTTTGGTTCTGGCTTTGGGTCACAATACAATTATGTATATTCAGTATTATTGTAAATCCAACATGGCTGCTGCTACAAAATGGCGGATAACCTATTTTTTTCATCCCATCAATATGGATAGGTATCAAATTAAAGGGCTTGACAAGTAGAATACAGTGCACTATGCAATTAAATAGAATGAGAAATAATAAAATATTTTCTTCAGTTACCGCGAGGATTACACATGAAATAGTTTCATTTCATGTGTAATCCTCGCGGTAAATGAAGAAAATATTTTATTAAAACAAAACGGATGGAACGGAAAACGGATAAACTCGCGTATATTACCTATTTTGACTTCACTCCGACGTTTCGAACACTTTACAGGGTTCGTGGTCTAAGGATGACTGTACATTAGTATATTTATCTGCAACATAACTTAGCTCTTTACAACAAAACCATTTAACTTAAAAAAAAAACCTTTTTTTACCTGTTACCACTAAACTGACTTGTGGTGACTAGGTACTAGGATTTTTTTCCCACTAGGTACCATTAGGTACATTCATTAAATTCATTTTAATGTCGACAATTGGTCTGGTAGCATCTGTTTTTAGTTTAAGCTAGTTAAAAAAAATAAATTTAAGTCAACCAAAGCTCCAACTTAATTCAACAAATTACCAATTTTATTCCTATTACAAAATATTACGATGTTTTTGTTTAGATTCAGAGAGCACTTTACTATCAACACATTAAAAACACATAATATAAATATTAATGGAATTAATTTGCAGCAAATATTTTCTCCTCATATTTTTTTAATTGGTGGAAACAACTGGTAATTAAATTCCATCAACGCTTTAGTCGTAACAGGTGAAAAAAAATCCATGTTGTTACCACTGGTGACGATTTGGTGCTAATGGGAATAAACCATATACCTAGAGCAGTTCCTTGAGTTTCTTCTGGTTTCTCGCTGCCGTCTCGACTCGCAAGACGTGATTTGCCGAAATCACTAGCAGCGCGACGATAAGAAATATACTTTAGAATGACGAAATGATGATAATAAACGGATGAGGTCACTGACGCTGCTCTGACAACCATCGGTTGCACGGCGCAAGCATTTTAAGTATTTTAGATAGCCAGTTTAACACATGAACTCAATTTCTGCATTAACTAAACTTGATCGCAGATCAAAACATACGTACCTAACAGTTCTGCTTAGGCGATACTCTCGGTAAGCACTCATAATAGATAGGTATCATAAAATAAATCGACGAGGAGATCCAGTGTGACCGTCGTTTACTTACGGTCCGCAAAGTTGCGGCTTCAAAGCACGAAGTTAAGTTTTTCTGAGGATAAATAAAAAACTATCAGGAACAGTTCTGCTTAGGCGATACTCTCGGTAAGCACTCATAATAGATAGGTATCATAAAATAAATCGACGAGGAGATCCAGTGTGACCGTCGTTTACTTACGGTCCGCAAAGTTGCGGCTTCAAAGCACGAAGTTAAGTTTTTCTGAGGATAAATAAAAAACTATCAGGAACAAATAAACCTATTCCCACTATACTCAAGTATTGTGATGTACTCGTAGCTGGTGATGTCATGTGGGTACTAAGTGACGATACAGGGATAGGTGAGTTCATTGGTTGTGTTCGTTGGACCAAATACGCATCAGGTGAACATGGTATCAGTGCTGGGACCCTCAAGCAGTTCTAAAGGGTGTTTTTTTTAGAGGTATAGAATTTTAAACTGGCAACACTTTTTTAGTTGGCGGTAATTTTGACAGCTTTTAAGTGATTTATGTTTAGTTTGGTTTGGCATTGTAACGTGAATAAATTGACGCCTGAACAACGCTTCCAAATTGTGCAAATTTATTTTGAAAATCATGGATCTGTTCGCGAGACGTAAGCGAATTTCATAAGCGAATTTTGTTTAGCGATGAAGCTCACTTTCCTTTAGTCCCATCTCGTAGCCAGATTTGGTAGCTAGCTACGAAATGAGAATCGTGTCTTCGCATCTCGTAGCTAGCTACCAAATGGGAACAATTTTCCCATCTCGTAGCCAGATTTACTAGCTGGCTACGAAATGAGAAACATGCCTTCCCATCGTGTAATGCCAAAATAGATTTAAGGTAAAAAAAATTTTTAGGCTATATTTTTAATTAAAAAATATTTGTAATAAAAAAATAGCGACAGAGATATAATATTCATTAGATTGATATTGCCTTTAGTCTCATCTCGTAGTGTTTGTATGTTTTTCCCAACATGGAAGAATGGTCTTACGGCCCTTTGAGCCAGCTTCGAATCGGGATTATTTTTCCCATCTGGAAGCCAGCTTCAGAACCTAGCTACGAGATGGGACTTTCAAATTCCCGTATAGTAGCCAGCTTTGAATCGGGATTATTTTTCCCATTTGGAAGCCAGCTTCAGAACCTAGCTACGAGATGGGACTTTCAATTTCCCGTATAGTAGCCAGCTTCGAATCGGAATTATTTTTCCCATTACGTAGCTAGCTACCAAATCTGGCTACGAGATGGGACTAAAGGCGTATTTGGAGTGATGATAACCCTCAAGCCTATGTTGAGACACCGTTACATCCAGAAAAACTGACTGTTTAGTGTGCTTTATGGGCTGGTGGAGTAATTGGTCCATATTTCTTTAAAACCGACGCTGGCCAGAACGGCACAGTCAATATATATAGGTGACCGCTATAGGGCCATGATTACTGACTTTTTCGTTCCACATTTGAACAATCATGATGTGCAAGGATTGTGGTTTCAACAGGACGGGGCAACATGCCACACAGCTCGAGCCACAATTAATTTATTGAAGGAAACGTTTGGTGACCGCTTGATTTCACGTTTCGCACCCGTGAATTGGCCTCCAAGATCGTGCGATTTAACGCCACTTGACTACTTTCTGTGGGGATATGTGAAATATCTAGTCTACGCCGATAAGCCCGAAACCATTGATCACTTGAAGGATAACATTCGCCGCGTTCTTGCTGATATACGGCCACAAATGTTAGAAAAAAATATCGAAAACTGGACTTCCAGATTAGAGTACGTCCGAGCCAGCCGTGGCGGGCATTATGCCAGAAGTGACATTTAAAATGTATAATGGCAAAAAAAAACTATCGAATAAAGTTAATTTTACGTGTTTTATGTTATTAAAAAATAACATCTTTGTTTTATTCCATTTCAAAGTTCTATACCTCTAAAAAAACAGCCTTTATCTCTATACGCTATCCGTGCCGCGCAGTCGTTGCGTAGCGGTGGGCTCTTGCGGTTGGAGACTTAGGATGATCGATAAATAAATAATTAACAAAATATTTGGGATAAATACACAAAGCCCGAGCTTCGTAGGGCGGTCGGCAGCACCTAGTTTACTGCAACCAACGATATATATTATATCTTTCGATAGTTGCAGTAAACTAGGTAATAAGGTTAATAATCTATCCTACAATTACTTAGATATTTTCCCATACATTTTTAGTGTTCAGTACCTAAAGGGTAAAACTATTACTAGAACTCCTCTGTCTCTCTGTCTTGCACCAGGCTATATCTCGTGAACCATGATAGTTAGACATAGACAATTGAAATGTTCACAGAATGCTGTATTTCGGGGTACTTAATTAGACAAGTTGCCAATCGCTAACGCTTAAACGTCAATCGTAAACGAAAGGCAGCTAACTATCTTTGTCGCACTAATATGAAAGAGTGGCAGAGAGGGAAAACTACGATAACTTGGCTGAGCATCACGTTGGCGCTATAATTACAAATAGGTACTAAAAAGTGTAATAAAATAGATATTTAAGAGGGCCCATATAATGATAAATTGATAATGTTACTTGTACTCGCAAATTCGCACTTGGTCGGATTTAGTTCATCCAAGGTGATGCTGCAAGGGATTATGAAAGCATTGTCTCGTTTAGGTATGGTAAGTAATGTATTATATACCTATGACTATAACATACTATAACATACTTACTAACCAAAGAATAATAAATTTAGCTTTATTTTATAGGGGTAGGTAAGGTAACTCTGTTAATTCGTAACCCGATTCGGACTTGGCCGGATTTTTCCTAAAATAAACTTGTTATTTATTGATAAATCCCCGAGCAATGATAGATAACGATGGCTGGACCCGACGCTGGCACAAACATATGACAATGTTCCAGCCTCTTCATGATATCACTACTTAATGCAACTGTGTGTATGAAAGAAAGAGAACTTATGATGAACTCATGTAAGCGGAATATAACGCAAGTAATGGGTATATTGATAAGAACTGACATAATTATCAGTAACCCGTGACCTGTTAGTTAACTATAAGTTATGTTCTCATATCTATAGTATCGTGTCGAATTTCGTAAAAAATACCGGCTCAAGACACATCTGGAAGAACGATAAGTTTTTCATTAATTCTGGTATGTACCCTTGTATTTGTATTGGTATAAAATGCAGACTATGTCTCGTTTCTTAAACTAAACACTTCGACTTCTACTAATTAGATTTCTAACAAACCTAATATCCAATCATTAGGTACTTATTTTAGTGGAACGTATTTAGGTATGCTTCGAAAATTATCTCCATGTTTCGAGTACGGCAAAGCACATAGTTCACGATTCGTGGTCACGGATCACGAGTGCAACACCGTGAAAACCATATTTTTACTTGAAATGTCTTTATGTTGTATTTTATTTATGCTACACATGCCCAGAGGCGCGTCTATCTCGCCAAACTCGCCATACGTTCATGCACTGTGCGTTTTTGTACTGCGTCAATATTTTGTGGAACAAGGACCGATTTTGTACGACTATCTTTTACTTCGTCCGTGCTGACTTACCGAGAAAACTACGATCAGGATTAACACACAAAAAACAGTGATTTGGACGGTGGTTTGCGAGTTACGACGAAGCTTCATCACTAAATCACTCGAAGTTAGTTGATCTGTAGCCATACTTGCCATACGATGAGTTGGAAAGTATGGGGACGTAGGTAACGTTAAGTTTTAGGTACTCTATACCTAAGGCGCTCGCACTGATATATAAGGTCCTAATTTATTAGTTGCAGATATTTTAACACATGATACTTTACATTAAAATAATTAACTTTAAATATAAATTAAGAAATCTTTTCATGTAACTTTTTTGATTTCATTAATTTCAAAAAATTAATTATAATTTCGTCTAAAAAAAATCATCATGTGCATTATCACATGTCACAATAACACTGTATGTCATGTCATCAAACGACACAATCCAACGGAAAATAACATGACATTGACATTCAAGTATTTAATTTATCGACATGAAGTGGCCAGTTCCAGTTAAGTGGTACGTAAAAGAGGTACGAGAATCTGTTCAAAGAGTTTTCATTTAATAATCACATAAACAGGGTGTCTTTACGAAGCAAATTTGTTTTTCCGTTTTCTCCAAAAAAACATCGGAAAAGCTATAATGTTTCATGGTTTAATATACTCCACAGACCGAGTACTATCAGCTGTACAAATATCTGCATCTAATAAATTAGGACCTTATATTGGAGCGAGCGCGATGGCCTGCTTTACGTATCGAGTAAAACCGAACGTTACCGATAGGTATAGTTCGAGAAATATAAATTGAATGTTTATTTTTACTATAACAAGAAAGTTACCAATTATATTTCACGAACTATGCCTAAAGCATGTACCGATAAAAAACTGTATATTTCAAATAATAAAATCGGATCGATATAGTTAGGTAGCTATAATTTCTATCTCTGGAAATTAACCAGGAGGTCTTAACTCAGCCGCTTGTAGTACTTTTGTGTCACTGCTGCATATCCGGTACTCACAGTACAGATTCTTCGAAACCTCTTCCAAACTATCTTTTCCAAATACTTATATATTTTTTTTGTAAGCAGCTTTCTAAAGTATGGGGCTGTCGTCAAGATATGTGGCCATTCTTCCCGTGTTCCTTAAGATATCCTTGACTTATGCATAATATCCTTACTAGTTTCTGGTGCTGATTTCGCTTCGTTTAACTATGCCAAAGAGACTAAGATTTGTATAGGATTAAATAATTGATTAAAGACCCATAGAAAATTGACATAATATTGTGTCATAGTTCCTCTCACAGAATATTACTGCGCCCAAGGAAGAGGTATATTAAAGAAAACGTGGAGATTCACCAGAAATATTGTTTACTTCTGCAGAACATGAAATCATGTAGTGTGGAATAAAAAAAAGAGCTTGTTAAAATAGATTTGGAAGGGGTTCGGGTAAACTTGTATTGTAAATACTGAGATTGCAGTAGCAACAAAATGGACCAAAGTTTGCTAATTTAAGATCTCCTACCCTCCTAGTTAAATACAAAAGCCAGGAAGTATATGCTTAACAGGCTTTTAACTATATTTACCCGATTTTTTAATTTGAATTTTCCAGTTTTTACTTGCAAACTCATGGTACAGCTACTACGCACTGTAGTTGCATAGTTACATATATTATTTGCGTTGTTATTTTCACGTGTGAATTTCCATTCTTGCCGCGAGATGACATTTCAAACTCGGCAAAACTACGAGAAAGAAGTGTTGGTATACTCTTCTTTCTCGTTAAATAATCAGAAGTTCAGTGTTAATAACAAATCGAATTTTACAGTGGAAGACAGAGAGCTGTCAAAAATTTACATTATCTATCTAAAATAACAGATTTTGTCTAACAAGCTAAGGCACAAGAACATAATTATTATTGATCAGAACTGTACCTTGTGCTTTAAAACCCTAACGTTACCGATTACTGATACTTGCAAAGTTATGGTACGGCACCGCAAGCGTAGCTTAGCGGCGAATGTGTGAGAGCACAATGTACAGTCAAGGCAGAGATTATTTAGTTTAAGTAGATATATCAGCACCATACATTAAAATGCATCCACCAGAAATGTTGTTACTACCAGACGGCGCCACGGTTGATCTTTGTTGCTCGTGGGCATTGTACAGATGGCTCTGAAACAGTATACACTACCTTGCCACGAACGAAACGCATGATCATTTGCAACACATAACATATTTCGCCATACCACTATATAGGGAGGTTGGTATTGTGGTTCATGCATTCGGCTGTGAAGCAGTGGCACCAGGTTCAAATCCTAACGATACGCGCTGAAAATGTTATTTTGTTTCTTTTTTTTTCAAACTTTGTTTTTTTATTTTTTTGTTTTTTGTTGCGCATAATCTTTGATTTTGTAAAAAACAGTGTTTTACAAGGTGCGAACGGGCGGGTTTTTATTTTGTTGTCGTTTTTTAAAATTTTCCATA
>JALPQI010018768.1:0-23330 GCA_025490895.1 Thaumatotibia leucotreta
AAGGGTATTAATGTTTTTATGCACTCTTTTATGTCCATAAGTTTTTGTAAAGTTTCAAAGTGCTGAATTTAGTCTGAAATGTCATGAAAAAGAACCAGATCAAAATATAATTATAATTTACATTGAACTTAAAATCTACTTGCACTATCAACAATACTATTAGTATGTAATTTCAAAACAAACATATTTTTTCAAAATAGAATTTGTGATTTTCAAATAAGAACATAACTGCTGCGCAAAGTAGCTCTCTATGTCACAGTATGTGAGGGCCGATTCAGACTGGAATGGCAGAGCCGCGGCGATCACTTTCATTGTGAAACAATTTTAGACTTTATCTACATATTATAAAATATCAGTGTCGCTTGGAATACTCGAAAAGGTCGCGCAGTGCCGCTGACGTCCGCGCGGAGTCGCTGGCGGCCACTGGCAACCAACGCCGCCCGTCGGCGGCATAGCGCGGCTGTTTCGCCATCACTTACACCCAGGAGACGGCGAGCGGCCGCTGGCGGTGACGGGCGGCGAATCTGCCCTTATGGTGCGACGCTCGGTTGTAATCGAGGGGGCTGCTCATTCACCCCATTTCCCGTTGTAGGTTGCAGCCTGGGCTGTAGGTTAATGTCCCAGCTGCATTTTCCCATTACTTCTTTCCATCCTCCTTGCAGTGGCGTAACAATAGGGTGGCAGGGCTGGCAATTGGCACGGGCCCCCGACCCAAGAGGCCGTGTATTCAAATTTAAAATTAAACTGAGTGGTGACGATTTTTACTGATAGCGCCCCATCAAAATAATTTGCCACAGGCCCCAGATGGTATAGTTACGCCACTGCCTCCTTGTTTTATTGCAGAACCTAGAACATCCCCCTATCATATCACTCTAGGTTAAACAACCTACCAACAATCTAGTGATCCTTATCGCAAATGTCAGCAAGGCATTGTATGCTGCTTGCTATGGATTCTTAAGTAATCTATTTACTAATGACTCTCTCACTTTTTATTATAAACTTTTAAAAGGCGTTTTCACAAACCATTGTTGAAATCACCTTATTATCAATTTGGTCAAGTTTAGGCTTATTCGACTCAGAATCACGAGCTCTTTCGATTTTGTTAGGAGAAAAAATATGTCCCATTATTTTCCATACAGTTTTCATTCCTTCCATTACGCTACCGCCTTTGAACATCTATGAAAAACGGTATCGTAATGGAAAAAACATTTTGAGACATTTTTTTTATCCTATTAGATTCGAAAGAGCTCGTGATCCTGAGTAGAACAAGCCCAAACTTGTCTGAATTAAATAACAAGGTGATTTCAACAACGGTTTGTGTAAACGCCCTAAAACAACTTTTATTACATTTTTTTCCAGCATCGGCCGCCCAAAGCACATCCGCGTGATGGCCGGCGCCCTAGAAGGGGAGCTATTCGTAGGCCCCCGCGCAGAGGAGCACCGCGGACTCCTCAGCATAAAGTACCCGATGGAGCATGGCATCGTCACGGACTGGAACGATATGGAGCGCGTGTGGAACTATATCTATAGTAAGGTAAGTTAACGAATACCCGGGAGATGGCGCTGGTAGTTTACTACATCTCGCTATTGTTTATTTTAGATAAGACACTACACAAAAAGTTATGTAGGATGCTTGGCAAGACATTACTTATTCTTCTAGATTGTAAACAGGAGTAGGCACTTGGGGACTCCACAGACACTAAAGGAGGCATTTAGCAACCTGAAACATACACTGAGTTTCGTGGAGGAGCTTGGATGGTTGGAATAGGGCTACCTCGCCTCGCTATCACGCAAAAAAAAGCACAATGGTTGTCGAGTTGCGGAAAAAGCCCAGTAAAACTAACTAACTAGCTTGGCAAGACATCCTAACTCTCTAGCCACAAAATTACTAGAGACAGGACACAAACTGTACAAAGGCTCAAACGAAAACACATTGTACAAAATTTGTAGTAGTGGTTCATGTGAGACAATGGTCTCCAAACCCCGTCCGCTACTTTCCCTCAACAAAACTGATTATAGTCGTCAACGACTGATGGCAGTTCTCACGTGGAAAAAAAAAAGTTTCCTGCAGAATAAACTTTTAGTTTATCCTACCATCCAGGAGATGGCGTTGTCACGGACGGAGCGATTCCTACATCGCGTTTCCCGCACACGGAATAAGTTTTTAGGTTATATCTCTTATCGTTATTTTGTGAAAAGATGTGAAAAGCGACAGCTAAGTAATCGTTGCGCTTAGTTTACACTTGCAAGTTTAGAGGCTAAAAAAAATATATGTAAGACTGAGTGGCTTAAATCTTATTGTACAATTAAGTATGTCATGCAACTTCCGTTTTTTACGTGTATATTTTAGTCATTATTTATGTAATGACTAATTTTTTTTTTTCATTTCCAGGACCAACTGTCGACGTTCTCAGAGGAGCACCCGGTGCTGCTGACGGAGGCGCCGCTGAACCCGCGCCGGAACAGAGAGAAGGCCGCGGAGGTCTTCTTCGAGACCTTCAACGTTCCAGCGCTGTTCCTCAGCATGCAGGCTGTACTTAGCTTGTGAGTATACTGAGAACCGCTATGCTATTCTCTTATTCACACATTCGACGCTGCGTTCGTCAACGAGCTCGACGACGAGATAGCCTTTACTTCGACGTAGAGCGCAGCGCTGCGAAAACACCTCGTCGTCGAACTGTAGGCGGTAACTCTCGACGCAGTGTAGTTCCAGCTCACGCCGCGAGCGCTAGTGTCGTTTAAAGTGCATTAGTGAATACCATTTTTAGGCTCGACGCTGCCGCAGCGCTGACACAGCGCTGTTAGCAAGGTGGTTTCCTTAGTGAATAACACTGCTGGATTAAACAGGCTCTGGGTCCGTAGGACAATTTATAACGGGACCACTGCTTTCTTATATTCTTTATCTACTTCCATATCATAATAGGGATGATGACTGTAGTTAAAATAAATTATTTAACATTATGCACGACATAATACAAGAAGAAATTATTACTTAGATGTAGATTGCAGTAAATTTTGTACAGAACTTCTGTTTAATAAATTGAAAAGAACTTAATAGAGTAGGTCATTTGGCAGTACTCAAACGTGACGTCACTTTTGAGTATTCCATATAAAATTATATAGTGGTGATCGTTTTGACAGTTCGAAAAAGGATGCTGATTTGACTTGCCAGTCATCATCAGACATCGGAATTCTGGTAGCATTTTTGAGCTGTCATAGGGACTTCTCGTTTATCGACTACCGATTATACATATGTATATCGATAAATACAGAATACAATGTAAAATAATTATGATTACAAGTACCGACTCGCACTTGACCGGTTTTGAACGAATTTCAACTGTTTTTATAACAATTTTTGTCAGCCTCCGTAGCCTAGTTGGTGACCCTGCCTGTGAAGCCGGAGGTTCAGGGTTCGAATCCCGGCGAGGGCATTATTTGTGTATTTATTTATCACAAATATTTGTTCCTTGGTCATGGCTGTCTATGTTTTTAAGTATCTATATGTATCTATCTATTATATAATATCGTAGTCTGGTGCCTACATCACAAGCCTTAATTGAGCTTACCGTGGGACTAGGTTGATTTGTGTAAGATGTCCCAAGATATTTATTTATTTATTTTTATTTATTCATATAAAATGTACATAGTTGTAAATGTATACCGACTCGCACTTGACCCGGTTTGAACGAATTTCAACTGTTTTTATAACATTCTCTAATATATTTCAGATACGCGACCGGTCGTACCACTGGCGTGGTCCTCGACTCAGGAGACGGGGTGACCCACGCCGTGCCCATATACGAGGGCTTCGCCATGCCGCACTCCATCATGAGGGTCGACGTGGCCGGCAGGGACGCCACCAGATACCTGAGGTATGATACACTAGACCCGACAGGCGGGGCGACCCACGCGTGCCCATATACGAGGGCTTCGCCATGCCGCACTCCATCATGAGGGTCGACGTGGCCGGCAGGGACGCCACCAGATACCTGAGGTATGATATACTAGACCCGACAGGCGGGGCGACCCACGCGTGCCCATATACGAGGGCTTCGCCATGCCGCACTCCATCATGAGGGTCGACGTGGCCGGCAGGGACGCCACCAGATACCTGAGGTATGATACACTAGACCCGACAGGCGGGGCGACCCACGCCTCCTCCTTTTTTTAAGTCGGTTAAAAATAGGTAAACAAATATGGCTGAAATTCCGCAGATATATTTTTAAGGTAATACTAATAAATATCAATAATTTATAAACTAATTAACTAATCAGGTCATCCGCAGACCACGAACCCTGTAAAGTGTTCGAAACGTCGGAATGAAGTTAAATTAGTTAATATACGCGAGTTTATCCGTTTTCATAGTTTTATTTCATGAGTAATCCTCGCGGTAACCGAAGAAAATATTAAATATCAATAAATTTAACAAATAATGTATGTGAACTTCAGGTTTAAGGTTTTAAGTTGGTGATAAAACCAAGATTTTTCTAAAAGCGCGTGATTATGAAATAATTCAAGTTAGCAAGTATGTTTACCTTTTTTCTACTTTGAACTGAAAAATGGAATATGTACTTAAATTATTTAGAGCAACCATAAATATTTTTATCTAAAATTTTACTTAGTAGATATCAATGTAAATAAAGGTAAATTGGCTTTCTAAATTTATGATATGGATGTAGATAAAGTTGTGTAGGTGACTGTAGTAGTAGTAGTAAGCACTTTATTGTACATAAGATAAAATTCGGAACAATCGTAAAAAAAATGTATTACAAGGGCGAGCTTATTCCTATAAGGGAGGATCTCTTCCAGCTAACCTTAGAGTAACTGAGTTGGAGAGTAAAATAATAGGAGACAATTACATAATTAGGCATTAAACACTCGTGTGATCTTATTATTCTCGTCTACGGGTCGTTTCATAAAACCACACTCATGTTTAATGCCTCTTATTATGCGCTAGCCACATAAATATTTTTAATTACAGTTTACAATAAATAAATACTTTATAGTTGAATTATCGAGAATATGGATTACATTTGTAGTGGTGTTACTAAAGCAACACTTTTAAAGTGAACCTTGTGTCTTTACAATTAGGTTTACTATTAGTCGAATAATGCCAATACATGAGTCGATAAAACACACAATAGCACACATTACATTGTAAATACGCGATACCACTACATATGCAATTCCATCTTCTCGATAATTCAACTATACTTTACTTATTAATTCCAGACTCCTCCTCCGCAAAGAGGGCGTGAACCTCCGCACATCAGCCGAGCTAGAGATCGTGAAAGCGATCAAGGAGCGCGCCTGCTACCTCTCCCCGAACCCTCTCAAAGAGGAGACGCTGGATACAGAGCGAGCGCACTACACGCTACCCGACGGCACACAGTTAGAGGTAATTTACTCTGGAAGCTTTGGCTGCCATCTAGTGGGGTAAATTGGAAATACCTCTCCACAACCTCTCAAAGATACGTTAGATACAGTCTGGACTGGGGTTGTAAATATAAAAAAGAACCAAATGTCTTTTTTTAAATCTTGAATAAAAACATGAAAAAAAAACCAAGCACCATGATTTTTTTCAGGTGTTCTTATCATACTAAAAGAAACCGTTTTTCGTGATTTATTTATATAACTAATAACATTAAAGTAAGTATGTCTGTGTTATGTAAGTTTGTAAAAGCGTTAAAAGCAAAAAAAAAAACTATTTGAACTTGGTAGGTACAGTTGTGTGCAAAATAATAGCAGCAGTCAAAAAATAGCAGTCAATAAGAAAATTAAAACTTGGAGGAATTATTTTGGGACTTTTTTTTGTTATTCAAGTACATAACATAATATTCATTCAAAATCAACTGCTAACTTTACTGAAGTAATATTGAAAGTAAGACAAATGTGGCCATGAAAACCAGCTTTTTTACCCCCTAGCAGGAATGGTGTTCAAAACTGAAATACCTAATGGAAAATACACAATTGTATGCAATTATTGTAGTTTCGTATCTTGTCTATTGTTGTCAACCAAAGCTTAACATATACACCCATCTCATCCAGAAATATATATTTTTTCCTGTATGACCATCTTCCTCGCAGAGTGTACAAATTTTCGCTTATTTCGATTTTTTGTTGAAGTTTCACCGATAACTTAGTTTGTTTCTTAATGTTTGCTATGACCAGGGCTTCAGTGAAGCAAACACACCAATTACTTCAATAAAAAATCGGAATAATCGAAAATTTGTACACTCTGCGAGGAAAATGGTCATACAGGAAAAAATATATATTTCTGGATGAGATGGGTGTATATGTAAAGCTTTGGTTGACAACAATAGACAAGATACGAAACTATAATAATTGCACACAATTGTGTATTTTCCATTAGGTGTTTCAGTTTTGAACACCATTCCTGCTAAGGGGTAAAAAGCTGGTTTTTATAACCACGTTTGTCTTACTTTCAATATTACTTCAGTAAAGTTTGCAGTTCGTGTTGAATGAATATTATGTTATGTACCTGAGTAATCAAATCAAATCAAATCTCTTTATTTTGCATAAAATATGGTATACAAGATGGAATGAACATATTAAAACATGCATATTTTACCAGCAGCTGGCATGCAAAATGCAAATAGATACAAACTAGACTAAATTCTTCAAAGAGTAACAAAAGAAAATCCCAAAATAATTCGTCCAAGTTTTCATTTTCTTATTGACTGCTATTTTTTGACTGGTGCTATTATTTTGCACACAACTGTACGTGGTACGTTAACTACCTAATACGGATTTCGTTAATGTTAGTTTTATAAACCTAAAATCAAAATTGTTAAATAATATTCGTTTAATAATTAACATAAAGTTAAAAAAAACTGTAAAAAAGTATTAATTGCCTTGCATATTTTGAGATTTCTAACTTTTGGAAAAAAAAAATTTTTAGAAAAAATCTGTTTTTTTTCCTGTTTTTTTTTTCATGTTTTTTTTTCAAACCAGAAAAAAACCGTTTTTTTTGCAACCCTACTCTGGACCTTTGTCCGCCATCTAGTGGGCTAAATTGGAAATACACCTCTCAAAGAGACGTTGGATACAGAGCGAGCACACTACACGCTACCCGACGGCACACAGTTAGAGGTAATCAAAGGTCTTTGCCAGGGCCGGATTTAGAGGTTGAGAGGCTTCGGGGCCACAAAGGAGTGGAGGCCCCAAGGTCCCCAATAATTTTCCAAATAAAGTAGACAATTTTTTTCAGTCAAGATTTTCAATAAATATTTTTTGTGTAAACAAGTACCTATAGATTATTTTATTATTTAACAAACATATGTATAAATATAATCCGAAACGAGAATTATCTGAAAAAAAAATCAAAGAGACGTTAGACACCAATAAATTTTTTACAATGTCCCATGTTATTTATTTACATTAAGCTTACAACAATCTGTTGACAGATCGGGCCGGCGCGGTTCCGAGCTCCTGAAGTGCTGTTCCGACCTGATCTCATCGGGGAGGAGTGTGAAGGTGAGAAATAAACGACATGTCACAAAATAAGAGGAGTTAAACAGTTCGAAAACAGTACATTACGACACAAGTGCGAAAAACATGAAATCCGAAACGAGTGGCAATGTTTTAAAACACAACCGAAGGGAGTGTTTTAAATCGATACGAGTTACGAATTTCCTTTTTGCACGTGTCTCGTACGACGTTTTTAGTACAGATGGCCCTCCGAAGTTTTGGACCTGACATAAAATGACCCACTACTCGCACTAGAGCCTAAAAAAGGCACCATCTATACTAAAAAGGCAATTTAATAATCACTTTCAAAATCGAAATAAAATAAGCCTCACGCCATACCAAATTGCCTTTCAAATAATCACCAAATTAAAAATTTAAAAAAACCGACTTCAACCGGTTTCTCCAAGATTCCCGATTTGTTTCCATCATTGGTTTCCTCAAATCCTACTTTCTGAATACAAATTCTTGTAAATGAATGAAAATTACCAAAAGCGCCATACATGTACCTATAACATTTGAAGAGATCCCTCGATTTCTCCAGGATCCCATCATCAGACCCCAACTTGGTGCCAATGGGACCATCTCGGGGTAATACACGTTCGATCACAAAAAGAAATTTTAGAATCGGTTCACTATTCTCGGAGATATCAGGTAACATACATACAACAAAAAAAAAAAAAAAAAAATTAAGTCGAATTGAGAACCTCCTCCTTTTTTTGAAGTCGGTTAAAAATAGTCCTCAGGCTGCGACTCCATTGAGGCGGAGAGGAGCGGAGATGTGCGAAATTGACCAATCACATTCTTCAAAATTCGAAACACTGTGATGCGGTCTCATTGGCCAATTTTGCACATCTCCGCTCCTCTCCGCCTCAATTTAGCCGCAGCCTTATATTTTGTTGACAATAAAATTGTCTATTTGAATTTGTCAAACATTTTCCGCCAACATATGCATATCAAAACTTATGTAAAACACTATTTTCTGTCGCAGCTGTTTTTGAGGGAATTTTTCAGCTCGCGTTAGATATCCTTGTTGTGTATGGTGGCAGTCACAAGTGTCACAACCTCAATCGAATCTCTTACAAAACAAAAACAACAGTAAGTCTCCATAGCCTACTTGGTAGTGAACCTGTCTACGATGCTGGAGATTCTGGGTTCGAATCCCGGCGAGGGCAATATCTTGTTTTTTAAAGAGTAAGGCGACAGTATCTTGCGTGCCTGATAGACACCTGCCACTGTACAATATAATTAGAGATAAACCCCCTTATTCATAAACGTGTGCTAACTTAACAAGCCGCTAATAATTGTTTGTCCCTTTTGCTCTTATGGACACAATATTGTTAAGACCGAAAGGGACAAACGATTATTAGCGGCTTGTTAAGTTAGCAGATGTTTATGAATAAGAGGGAAATTCTTTACTAAATCGTTCCGCAGGTCTCCACGAGGTGCTAATGTTCGCCATACAAAAGTCGGACATGGACCTCCGTAAAGTGCTCTACCAGAACATCGTCCTGTCCGGGGGCTCCACGCTGTTCCGGGGCTTCGGAGACCGCCTGCTCGCAGAAATACGACGACTGGCGCCTAAAGACATGAAAATCAGGGTTAGTATTCATGTTGGTGTAGTTACGCTATTCGACGATAGGTGGCGTTAGTAGTCGTGTAAAGCTTGTTAACAAGCACACACAAATCCTATTTCAGTCCACTGCGGGACATCCTCCTCGCCTACGCCTCTTATGTGTATGGTTGCATTAGGAGGCAATTACCTACAATCGCCTGTCGGCTCAAATTCGATGACTTGCCTCCAAAGACCTCAAAATGAGAGCTAGTTTATTGAAAATAATTCTAATTACGCTATTCGTGCCTAAGTCGCGGTAGCAGATGCCAGCACACTGCTGAAAGATGATATGAAATGAATTATAGACTATTTATTCAGTCTACAGTGATTTTACATCAAATTGATGTTACGCTACAGCGACTCTCAAATTACGCAAGCTATATGTTAATAAGATGTTGTCTAAATAAATATACCATTCCACAAAGTCATAGAAATATGCTGGCCTATAATCAGATTTTTAAACCGATAACGATAGTCTCAGTCTTAAATTTTCGTTTTCATAGTAACGTTTTGTTCGCAGATCTCAGCACCACAAGAGCGACTGTACTCCACATGGATAGGGGGTTCGATTCTGGCGTCGCTCGACACGTTCCGTAAGATGTGGGTCTCGAAACGCGAATACGACGAGGAAGGACATCGTGCCGTGCATAGAAAAACGTTCTAATCACGCTATTCGACGATAGAGGGCGCTAGTAGTAGCTAATCGACGGGTCGTCATAGTCTGATCTTAAATTAACATCTGAATATCTACTTGCTCCGAGCTTAGATAAAATTATAAAAGAATTTGAGCTGCCTTAGAGTACTAAAACCTACATTATTACCTCATAACAGGTCACGCATATGTGATAACGGTACTAATACATTCAAAGCGATCGATTTGGCAGGAATTAACTTATGTGCTATTTTATACCTTCTCACAGTAACGCTGAAAGCGTTGATTGATTGTCACTTTGACTAAGTACGAAATAGTACGAGAAGTTCCTTCACTGTTGTACCTCTTATATCATCATCAGCCTATCTCAGTCCACTGCTGGATATAGCACTCTCATTACCTAAGTGTTTGGACGCATTAGGAGGTAAATGGCCATAATCGCCACGGTGGGCAAGCGGATTGGCGATTGCATATTCCTAACATCTAGTAAGCTGTGTTGTCATCTATGAATTGAGCACTTTATGAATGATTATTCTAATGTAAATATTTAAGACATTTGCGACAGACTATGTCGGCCCTACAAACTGCAAAAGCGCAGCAGTACACAGAGACTATAATCACGCTATTCGCCGCTAAGTGGCGCTAGTAGTCTTATTTTTTCAAGGCAGCATCCATACTGGATTAAGTAATTCAGTCGTTTCATTATTATTCTTTTTTATAATGTCTGGGATGTATGCATATGTTATGGCCAGATTTTTGAAAAGTGTTTAATTTATATTTCACACAATTAATTCTTTACAAATCTGTAAAATGTACCGCAAATACAAAAGCCGTATGTGCAAAAAATCACTTATCAAGTCTTGCTAGCGCCACCTAGTGTCAGTTAAGCAAACAGCGGAAACTAAATAATGTTGTCGTGGAAAGATATTATATTATAATATATTATCTGTTTTATATTAAAAACATGCAATGTGGCGCATTGTAGAAACTGTAGCAGCGTAGTTGGAATCGCTATAGCTAGCATGAGCAGATTGAACGAGTGAATGAAGTTGGTGATTCTTTCCCACAAATACAAATTCGAACCATTTTAATTCTATACACATTCAGTCTATAGAATGTCCAGGGAATAATCACGGCAAAGGGACATAAAATAAACGGTTTAAAAATACAGGTACATCAAAGATACTCAATAAACATTAACGCATTTTTCGGACATTATGCACTTAACTAACATAAGAAACATCTCTTAACATAAGAATAAGGGTCCCTAACATAAATAGACTTCGAAAAAAGCTTTACTTTCTTGCTTTTACTTAATTTTCCAATTCTATAAATGAAGTGTAGGCCTTATACTAAGTCCCATGCTTTGTACGTATCACACGCTCTAGCGTATAGACGGTGCTGCCATCTTTTGGCGTTAATTGAATACTAATAACAATATACTTTGGTACTTCGCATTTACTCGTAAGCGGTCCTATTTTAGTCAGAGTTCGTGTACGCTTTTAAGGTGATTTAATTTCTATACTAAAAACGTTGTAATGAACTACTTTGCGGTAAATTAATATTTGTAATTGATTTATACAGAAGTCACGCAGAATAGTTACAAGGTATTTGAGCCGTTTTCTGAGAGCTTTTTTGTTGCGATCTTAAAACATGAACGACGATAGTCAAAGAAAATCCTTCAACGTTGTCATACAATATTTTCAAAGCATTACGCGAGAAAAAAGACGATCCCGGCAACCAGACCGTGTAGAAAAGCACTATGAAAACTCATTCCCGCACGCGTTGAAAAAAAATCTCTTTGGGCACAAGTTTACCCTCCAAAAAGAGTACTTTCTAATCATATGCATTGCTAAAGCTATTATTTATTAATATAAATATTCTTTGCGAAAATTCTGTACAAAAAGAATTTTAGCGCAAGTGACATCTAACATTGATAGATACGCAATATTTATTTAAGTATAGTATGACTGTGTAAGATTTATCAGAATTGTTTTTAGCGTAAAAATTGAACCTGAGCCTTTTAAGGGCACGTTTTCAAAGTACTATCTCATGATGTTTATATTGACTCGATGTCTCTGCCACATTTCTAAATATGACAAAAGGTATTTAACAGAATTTGTATCACTATTACACACTGTTAGATTACAATAGTGTGCTTTGTTAAAAATAACACATGCTTAAAATTTCCGTTCATTTTGTAACCTGTATATTAATCTAAAATTAAAAACTGCAAATTATGTGCTCACTCTTTTGTTCCATGTGAAACATAGTATATTTAGTTAATTATAAGCAAGTATTTAATGTTAAAGGCATTTTTGTATTTGAATTAAATTATTTTTTCTCGAATAAGTATTGTTTTATTAAAATATGTGATATACGACAGTTCATTAAAATAAAGGTCGATATTAAAAAAATGCCAAAGGGCTATGGAGAGGGCTATGCTAGGAGTCTCTCTGCGTGATCGGATTAAAAATGAGACCATCCGCAGCAGCACCAAAGTAACCGAAATAGCTCTCCTAATCGCTAAACTGAAGTGGCAGTGGGCGGGGCACATTGCGCGTAGAATCGATGGCCGTTGGGGCGGGAAGGTTCTTGAGTGGCGGCCACTTACCGGAAGGCGTAGCGTGGGTAGGCCCCCCACAAGGTGGACTGATGACCTGGTGAAGGTTGCAGGAGTCCGCTAGATGCGGGTGGCGCAGGACCGGTCATTGTGGCAATCTTTGGGGGAGGCCTATGTTCAGCAGTGGACGTCTTTCGGCTGATATGATGATGACGATGATGATAAAAAAAAATTACATAGTCAAGGCCTTAATCAAAATAGAAATCATCATCAGATGTTTATACATCATGGTCCAAATCATGACACTTTTTAGGGTTCCGTAGTAAACAAGGACCCCTAACAGTTTCGCCATGTCCGTCAGTCTGCAGCCGTTAGTACTAGAAATCTGCAATTTGGTACAGGTATACATTATACATATTAATCATGCCGACAAAGTGGTCGAACAAAATCTAGAAAAAAAAATTTTTTTTGGGTTCTTCCCCAACTGGTGAAGTTGGGATGATTTTTTTATTTGCTGCAATCCTATAGTATAGGGTATTGTTGAATCATTATTTCATCATCATTATCAGCCTATGATAGTCCACTGCTGGATGTAGGCCTCTCCTATTAACTATGCGTATAAACGCATTATTCAATAGGTCGCTTAAAAATGAGTCTTAAAAGAAAGTTTTTTCTAAGACAATATTTTCGGAGATAACCACTCCAGAATAAAAAAATTGGGTCCAAAAAATATAAAAAAAATAATTAATAGTGGGTAGTGGGCTTATAGAATACTTTAAAATAAAACTGTTTCGAACATAATCGGCCTATAGCCGTTTTCGTATAAATAAGGAACCCTATAGAATAAGAATAAGAATTGTTTATTAGCACAAAACAATATTTGCATGGTTAAATTAACAATTTACACTTGTACAGTGAATTGCGCTAAAAGGTCTTCACTCAGCATGATGTCCCGCAGTGAAATTCACTACGTGACGCTGATTTTCAGTGAAGCCCATATGGACTAAAGACACTATCATCTAGTATAACATCGTCAAAACAAGCCGATATAGATGGATATTTCTTATTTAGTTTGACAAGAGTGTCACGACCATGTTCGAAAGGGGTTCCCAGGAAATCCAACATTTTGATACTTAGTTGTGAAGTAGCCCCTGCATCGAGCGTTCCTACCTATTCATACATAATAGTTATTTACTTATTTATTATACAAGGGGGCAAAGTTGTTGTTTAACTGTCGTGCCAATATTGAGACCTGAGCTAGCGAAAGATTCCAAAATTGAGCCACGAGCGTAGCGAGTTGTTCAAAAACTCGAATCTTGAGCATTGCGAAGGTCTCAAGGCACGAGAGTTGAACAAACTTTGCCGCCAAGTGTAATACAACTTTTTTCCCCTCACTATCGCGAGGAAATATGATTACAAATCTCATCCAAATGTAAATTAACTTAAAGAAACCATTTAAAACTCAATGTCGAAACGTATCGTAGAATAGAGTTACTTCTGGAACTTAAATATAGCCAATGGCTTACAAAGTCACCCATGAGAACGACCAATTTAACATGTGAGCTCCGATTGCGCATGTTTACTACGGTCATATAAATCCACTTATACTAGGCAGTAGGGGGCTATAGGAATTAGAGCAATGTCAAATTACTTTAATCACAAGTGTGTAAAACGCGTTTTTACCCGCTCGTATTAAACGATAAACGAGCGCTTTACGAGCTAGTGAGGGGAAAAATTAAGTTTCTGTACATTTCTGCGCTTAAAAATCGAAATAACAAATACTCAAATACACTCGTCTTATCAGAATATATCCCACGTATTTTTAACGATTCAAGTCGATTTCGAGTTGGTTATGAAATTTTGAACTTCGCTCAAATATACTGAATTTATTCTTAACCCATTAATGGGCAGGACTCACAAAATCCTGAATTCAAACCACAACGCCATCCTATATTAAAAAAAAACTGTTCAAGAAAAAATACAAAAAGACAGAAAAACAATGATACAGGGTGGTCGTTTTTGATACCGGTGGTGGGTTAAAGTAGGGAGGAAATTAAATGATACACACATTTGTATACAATTACCTATAATTCATTAAATAACTTTACAGCTGGCCAAGTGTTATGGCCACAAAATGGTGGAAACCTGCACTTAACACTAGTTTACTTCTTGTTGACCATCTCTTCAAGTGCCTTGATTTCAGCTGAAATAAAAGAGTTATTTTTAGTTTTATTATTACTAATAAATAATAATCATATTTTTACGCTAACTAATTTCGAGAAAGAGACTTCATTTTAAAATATTGGGCTATTCGAGGTTTTTACGAAATAGCCCAATATTTTAAAATGATTTATACTCTTTGTGTCATGCTCAATATTTTATGTAATTTACGATATCACATTTTTAAATTACTCCATTAACTTAGAATTTATATACCGAAGAACGAAAAAAAAACGTTATTTTTGTATGGAGAAAATAACGGTTCCGGTCTCGGTTCTCTTGTATTCCTCGAAATGCATTTGTAGGTGAGCTTTTTTTACTTTTAGTGACACCCAATTAGCGTGATACTAAAAATCCTTAAATTCAGTCAAGTTTGTTTTGTAACGATAATTAGGCACTAAATTTCAACAAAAACTGGTTTTGGCTGATTAAAGAGTTAAATTTATAAACCATAAGAAACATTGTAATATAAAAACATCCACCAAGTTAAATTTCATTAAAGACATTGTACTTAAGTGTGGCATGTGAATAAAGTTATTGAGGACTCCTTAGTACATACCTGGGCATTTACAATTTTAAGGATACCCAATTAGTGTGACAAAAAAAAAACTGGTTTTGAATAACAATTAACCCTTTGAGCCCCAGCGTTATCATATGATGACGGAAGTATATAGGCACTTCAAATGCCTGGGTTTCAATGCCAATTGAATGTGTTAATTGTCCTCAAATCCATATTGTCATTAAAAACCTGCAATTTATTTTGTCACGCACTAATTGGGTGTCCTTAAAAGTGAAGATGCCCAGGTATGTACATAAATGGGTCATTGTCAGTCCGAAAAACAAAAGTTGTCCACTCGGTGGTCAAAAGTTAACAGCTTTTATAAATGTATGATACGATTTGATTGCATAGGGCTATAGACCGGGGAACCTAGTTGTACCGTTAATTGTTTTATCCCAAAATGAGTACAGGAATTCCTTAACTTTAGGTATGTCCACCGAAAAGACGATAACCTAAATCTGACAATGGCCCAAATGCTATGTTCATTCTATTCATTTAAATTAGAAGTTATTTGCTGTACTGTCACCAACAGATATTGGAGTGCCCACAGTCACAAAAATATCTGAACAGGCAATCAAACACCATGTAAATAGAGATCTGGATGCTTAGCCAAGTTGCCAATCGCTAACGCTTAGTAGCGTATCGTAGTTTTCCCTCTCTGTCACTCTTTCATAGTAGTGAGTCAAAGACAGCTGCCTTTCGTTTACGATTGATGATTAAGCGTTAGCCATTGGCAACTTGTCTAAGCACCCTGCTCAGATGTCTGTGACCACCCTGTTCACTCTGATATATCTGATAGTGAGTGTGTACACTGTTACTGGCATGGGTGCATTTATGAAAATTATTTTCATATTCAGACACTAAACTGTCAAACATTTGGCAACACCGTCAAGGCAGTATGGCTTAGTGCTTTCGCCTGTCAACAAGAACTAAAATTTTAAAAAAAAATTGGCCACTGTCAAATTGTTCCCAACTTTATTGTATGGGACATTTCCCAGTAATATCAAGTGCATTTGGTACAGTCAGCAGCAGATATTGATAAACGGGCAGGGGTCAAAATGAACTTGGCACAATCTTATTGCTACAACTATAACAGTGGTAAGATCATTGTGAAAACCTCCTGCTGACTCTACAAGAGCATAATTCACTTTTAGAAATACCCAATTAGTGTAAAATTAAAAAACCTTAATTGCTGGCTTTGTAACAACCATTTCATTATTTTGTCACCAATATCGCCAAAATCAGAACATTTCGTATTCCACACGTCCATACCTTGATATTGAGTATTATTGGGCCAAAAATTCGAAATAAAATGCAATTTCAATTAATAATACATATAAACTATATAAAGTTGACAGGAAGAGTTTATGGAATTTTGCTAGTTTATGGAATTTTGCTAACAATTTTTTTTTGACTTGGTGGTGAAATGCTTGAATTGCTGGTTGGCATGATACATAATCTCTCACAGTTCGGTCTACCCTAAGTCTTTCTCCAAAATTTCTGAAAAGGCTTTTGATTTTGTTATGTGGAACTCAAGAGCCATAGGAATGTCTAATCTTATTTATACAGGGTGGCTCATTCAAATCGGTCAGTATGGGAAAGTCTGAAACCATAAGACAAACAAAGATTTGTTCTTAGGAACCATGTCACCAATTTTGATAAAAAGAAAAACTGCATTCATACATTTGAAAAAAAAAACTGTACCCAGCTAGGGAATCGAACCTGGTTGTTTTGAAAAAAATAAACTTACACTTTTTCTATTCAGATATCCTTTGTGTAGGCAGTAAATATCTCTAAGAAACATGATGTCTAAAATTAATGGAATTCATTGTTTTCACATACTTAAATTTATTTTTGTAGATGTTTATTGTGTAAATCTTAAGTAAAAAAGTTTTTTTTTTCATATTTATCAACAGTTTTCTTTATTATTAAAATCAATGACATGGTTCCTAAGAACAAATCTTCATATGTCTTATAGTTTCAGACTTTCCCATACTGACCAATTTGAATGGGCCACCCTGTATATATATACGCAGAAGTGCACAAGATCCTAACTTAATGGAATACTATAAAGATGTCTCACCTGCAGCAGCTACAGCCTTCTCAGCAGCGATCTTGGCGTCTCTGATGGGTTTCTCCTTGGCTTCGATCTCCCGGAGCCTAGCCTCTCTCTTGGAGAGCCTGCTCTGGTGGAATGCTCCATACACGATGCCCACGGTGAGGAATGACCAGCGGCCAAACTGGAATCCAAATTGATTCACTCCATATCTCCAAATTGATTCACTTTACACCAGAAATAAGAGTTCACCTTTAGAAACAAATACTTGAAATAAATATCAATATCCTGTTTCAAAGTTATTATCGATAGTTAAATTGGTAGGATTCTTGCTCTTATTTTCGAGTAGAAAATAAAGTATAAGGTTGCGGATGATAACCCTTTTTAAATATTAAATACCTACTAATGTAAAATAAACCGTTTATTGTCACGTAGGTAGGTGACAAAATAAATAATTAACAAAGTTAGGGTTCAAATGAAAAGGATAAGATGACACAGGTGAAGAGGTTAGAATTTTAAGCTCAATTTATTTGTTTTAATATAAGACTGGCTCCATCGTACGTGAAACAAAAATAAAGTAAAAGTACCAGCCATTAAAAATTCAACAAATTTAAAAAAATATTTAATATTTTAAATAAGGAATACTCGTTCAAAAACATTATGTTACATAATGATGGAGGTTGTATATGTAATATATAAAGTATATTTACCCTGATCAGAGGAGATACTCGCACGGGGGGTCCGTAGGGAAGGGCAGACATTGTGTAATTATTATTGGAAAGCAATTAATAATCCAAATAGGATTTTTATGAAAAGCCCTAGGTCGATTCTCCTTTGATAGTTCGACAATGTACAATGATACCACACCAAAAAAATAATTGAAGGTTATTTACTTTATATTGTACATATTCTTATTAAAATAATTCACATAAAGCACTCATGAATCATGTTTCAAGTAGCTTTCAGTACCAAATAAATTTATGATAATATTAATTAAATTTACGTGAACGTCATACTTGGTAAAGAAATATTAAATTCCTAAACGAAAAATATTAATCAAAGTAGCGTTCAAGTATAAACGATTTGAGAAATGTTCTAAATAGCCTAACTACAAGGAAAAGCCATTTCCTTATTCCTATTACAAACAAGGTTCAATTTGAAGTAAATATTGTAAAAATATTTAGGATCATGGACGAGAAAGGCAGTCTCACAAATCTATAGATTATGACAGCTGTGCTATGAATGACGTAGAATTTTAGTCAATCAGTTGAATCAGTCGTCAAAATGGCGTTAATCATGTCGTTTGTGTCGGTCGCGGTGTCTATACTTTACACGCCGTTCCTTCTATTCATTCTGTGCATAATATTCCTGGCTTCTATCGGTAAATCCTTAGGCGTGCGTCGGCTGTATGTGAATATATTACTGAAACTTTTCGAGGTAAGTGCCTGAGCCTGGTTTTTAAAAAGAAAATATTGCGGTGCGTTTTTAATTTTTTCGAGGACGCTGGAATTAGCGTCCGGTTAAATAGACTATTGCGTGTTTTTATTTTTGAACCCATGCGTATGACGTAGTTTATGAGTTTTTGTTACATATTGATAACTAAAATGGAAATCAGGTGTTGCGAAAGGTTAGGTCGTACCGTACCGTGGGCCCCTGTCTGACTCATTCCAACCACAGTTTTAAATTATCGAGCCTGGCATTGTGATTAAGAATTCCTTTGCCATGTTTATCTTTCTTGATTTATGGCAGGTTTTAAAAGATTAATAGTTTTAGTTTATTATCTATTCAATTTACCTACTGTCTTACAAATGTAATTTATAGTGGAGAAAAAGCAATAAAAATATGCATTGTAGTACCTTCAGACAATTTTACGACCTAGGTTTTATTCTGTTACACCAATAGGTTTTCTATCTAAAGTTCTAAACACACACTGGTTTATGTACTGTTTCATACCTTGTCATAGCAACAATAACCTCAATTGGTTTTAATATTGATTTTAACAGTGATAAAGTATGTAATACAGCATAAATCCATTTTGTTGTCTGTACCTGTGCTACTAAGTTGAAGATAGTGGTCCCCAACTACCATAAAACATGTAAAATTATGTGCAAATGTCTCTGGTCGCTTACCTTATATTATACCTACAGCTACTTTAATTATTACAAGGTTACTGATATTAAAGTGTCTAGCAATAAACCAACTGGAAGTGGACTTAAGATGTTGCTAGGCTCAATAAAATTGACTTGAACATTTTATAATCAATTGAATATTGCAAACAAAACAAAACCTTATGTCCTCTAAATACAAGAATTAGTGCAATTTTCTGCCTCTTTAAATTGTCTATATTATTATTCTACACAAGTCAAAACATGTGCTTTCAAAAAAACAATAATGTGTTGTAGTTAATAGTTATATCATATTTAACCTGAGTTTTATAGGTAGGTAAAAATGGATCAATCACTTTTTTTGTTGTTATTATGTCACATCACCAATGGGACCAAAGTTGCAATATCGTAATAAGTATCCAGCACACTACTACCATGATTAGTGGCTGAAAATTCAAAATATTGTAAATATGAAAGCTGAAAACTGTGAATTTAAGTGTGACCCAGGAAACCTTAGCAATGAGTAACATAAAAAACGACCTTTGGCAGGTATTTATTCTAATTTTGCTTAATAAACATGCAAAATAGTATTGAAAATTCTTCTCACATTTTAATTTGTATTTTGTTTTCATTGTAAAGTTACCAAATACGTCATTGGCTGTTGCACATCAAGCCAACTAAATGAATAAGCAACAAACTGATGACAGATTAATTAATATTCATACATAATTAAGTATTTTACTGCAGTATTAATACATTAAATATATTCAATTGTGACAAAGGTTAATGGCTTAACTGTTGACAGATGTTTATTGTTATGTATATTGTTTAATCACATGTTTTAAAGTCCTCTTCTTTTTTTCCATGCATATTAAAAAAATATATTCAGTAACAATTTTTTTTACATGATAGATATTATCTTAAATATAAGAAGGGACACCTTCTTATTTTTAAGATAACCAAATTATTTTTAGTCTATTGGTTAAAAAGAAACCACACAGTTGCCACCCTAAAATAAAAAAGTCGATTAAAATAAAGGCAGGTTTTATTTTCTAAATTTTTCATTGAGACCCTTCTTGCCCACCACCATAATTTAGAGCCATATTTTACTTATAACAAAAGAAATTTAGATGCAACCTGTATCTAGCCAGGCTTTTCATTCCAAACTTGCAAAAATGGAATACCTACGGCCTTTAGGAATCACATTGGGCAGGTTGAGGAGCCTGGCACTTGGCAACTCTATTCAGACTAATATCTATTTCCACCGAGGGGCCGCGCCGAGTGTGCCACTAAGAGGGATGGATATATAGTGAGCGTTGTTGCCATGCGAGAAAAATTACCCCATCATTTACCCTATTACATGAAACAATATTAAAATGTAATATCAAATATGTTTATTTAAGTGGAGTTTTAGTTTCTTAGTGTACCTTATTTAATTTAATTTACGAAATAGTATTTTAAACTGTCATAGATACGTGGCGTTTTTCAAGCAAAATATACATCTTTGCCGAATATCAATTAGATTGCATTTTAACGTATACCAACCGACAGTATAATCCAAAAAAAGAATGTAAGCAAATATGGCTGAAATTCCATAGCATCTGACGTGTTTGAAACATATCGTGAAATACGTTCGCAGATATAATTTTAGGTTACCACTATAAATATCAATATTTTTTACTAAAAATGTATGTGAATTCTTTCAAATTCGGAATAAAACTACGATTGTGTTTTAAGTGTTTTATTATGGAATAATGCAAGTTATTAGGATTATTTACATTTTTTTGGATTCTACTGACGAATGGTGTAAACGGTTTGCGGACAGCTCATATTGACTAGCAAAGATGCATTATTTACTTAAAAATAATACATTTTTTTTACTTTTAGGTATACACTATCTTTTACCATCCCCGGCTCTCAATTTCAACTCGTCAATAATGATATATTTAGTAACTTATCGACATTAAATTAAAAAATATACATATATCATCATCGATTTCATTAGAAGAATGAAAAATTACTTGTACCCACTTACTTACCACAAACAACATAGTAAATAAACCCTCGATTACCCAAACTAGTTTGGGCAAACTTATTCGGATAATTTAAATCATCATCATCATCATCATCATATCAGCCGAAAGACGTCCACTGCTGAACATAGGCCTCCCCCAAAGATTGCCACAATGACCGGTCCTGCGCCACCCGCATCCAGCAAGGTGGACCGATGACCTGGTGAAGGTCGCAGGAGTCCGCTGGATGCGGGATAATTTAAATAGGATAAGGTAAAATAAAACGACAACGTATATACAAATAACATTTAATTTACTCATGAATAATTAGAATTCTATGGAAAGAAAAAATCTGCAAGTGCACCATCGGGCCAAACCACCATTTATACATTATAATAATTTTACGAACGTGGGCAACTATCATACTGAAATTACCCCAAAATTTTGGGTAATTATACCCTCCTTGCTCTGGCATCCCTCGAACAATAACAAAGTCACTGAATTATTTCCCTTTTCCGAGTTAATTATGGCCCAAATGCTTTCTAATGACTAGTATTTTTATCAGTTTACATTTTAAAATGGTTTGCTAACAGTTTCATTTAGAATTAGACTGAAAAACACTATATTTACCTGCGAAAGGTTATGTCAGCAATTTTTCGCTCGTTTCTACTTTTACAGCCTAGTACTTCGCATCGCACCATATCTAGAAGATAAACACAGATGAAATTGTTCAAAATAAGCCTTGGGATAAGTTGTTTGTGTCCACTTTCACATTGAAAACATTTAATTTCACTCCCACCAGACGTAAGTGACGTATTCAACACATTTGTCTGACACGTAGAATGCTAAGTGCCACACAAAAAATAGTGGCACAGTGATAAGGACGGACGATTATCGTTCCTTTTCACTTCCACTAGTTAAAAGTTTAATAAGACCATCCCTTTCGTTCTTGCTATTATTATTACGTTGTCAAATCCATATTAATCCTACATTCATGATTTCCTCTAATATGAGGTAGAAATACGTGTACATATTTATGACGCTGATACAGCTTGGCAAAAAGAGTGTTAAATTAATTTCTATTAAAAAGTAACAACATTGTAGTGTAGTCCCTTTCAAATCAATATGCGTGAGAAAACGGGACGACACTACAATGTTGCCCTTGCCACTTTTTAATTTCTACTCTTTTTTGCCAGGCTGTAGTCATGGACAGGCCTGAGCCCGCGTATGTCATAACAAACTACAAAGTTAAGGAAATGTATGCCTGCTATTAGTAAACACTAAACACAATACTACAAAGAGAATTCACGTTTGTCGACAGAATTTTCAAAAAGTTTGTACATAGACATTACTCTAATAGTCAGAACAGAACTTATAAATCTATTGATTAGAACTTTAGAAGGGCCGCCCATAACCATGGCAGCTGTAAGCTTCCTTGTCCCCTTTAACATAATTGCTTAAAACTTCTTCGACATATACACCGTGGGCTCTTATAACACGAAAGATTTTAACCATGTATGTTTGATGTAAAAACAAACAAAAAATATTATGAGTTTTGTCATTTTTGTCGAAAAAAATTTTTTTTGAATGTATTTTAACATAAAAAGTAAATGTTATTTCATGAAACTGGCACTTGAATAGAGAACGTTTTTTATAAAAACCTTATTGTTTAAAGGTTTTATTTCTCACTTTTTGATGTCTATTAATGAGGCTATTCTCGACAATGGCGCTAACGCCGTTAAAAAAAACCTTTTGTACTGAGTAACAACTACATTTTTTTTTCAATTGGTAGTATAATAACTCTGAAACTAGGCTATATCCAGAAAAGTTTATATGACATTATAGTTTTTAAATGTGGTCAGGAATACACTGTTAAAATCGGTCGGGTTTAAATAGCTCACTGTGTATTATAACATTTTTAACCCAGAGAACATGAGAATTACCAATATTTGTGCAACTTCCTTATATTTTAGGTACTTGTTTTTAAAACTCGAGTGAATGCATTTTAATCTAATGCTTATCGTTATTAAACTCAAAAATAACTAATCATTCTGACT
>JALPQI010018769.1:0-17669 GCA_025490895.1 Thaumatotibia leucotreta
AACTTCATGAAATAAATGATTTATTTGTTAAGTAGAGTGGTTACAGTTTGGCGTTACCATAATTTATATTATGTATTAGCATGTAAGTATCAACTGTTTAAATAAATTTAAAAAATCCAAGTAGGCAGATATTTAAGTATGATAAATTGATAAAATTGATTATTTATACAACTTCTTGAAATAAATAAACCCACCCAATACATACAGTATGAATAGTATGATGCAAAAAAGTAAAAAACAAACTGAATACATTCTTCTGAATGGTGATTCCGGACCAATGGTAAATGTGTATGGAGAATATCAATTTAGTACCGTTACTTGAAAAGAAATTGCATTGTTATTGTTCTCACATCAATCCATAATATAATTACTATGCATATATCTCAAATCAATGTAACATTGGTTTGTATGAATACAAAATGAATACTGAATGACTAACATAGTGGTTGAACAAAGCAATGCATTACAAAATATGCATAATGTACATATTATCTTAAAATAAACTTTACGCGGCCATACAAGAAATCAACAGTCCCAGAAAATAATTATATCAAACACAATGAAAATGTACGTAACAGCAAATTTGTACTTACAAAAGTTTTAAAAGCACAATCCAATAAATTCGCACACGTTTATATTCACAGAGTACCACCAGCCAACTGTGCGTTCGCCGGCCGGCGATTCGCAAATAACAATGTACATTTGCATTTCTATATGTAGACAAACTATATATAAAGTCCAGACAGCCAAACCGTGCCGATAAAAAACTACAAACTTAACTTTCCAAGTGGACAAATCTGGAACTAAATCGCCGCTGTATAATCAATTCGCGACAGCGCTTTCGGCGCCTGGTCTGCGCCCGCAAAATTAAGTTTGCAGTCTCAAGGTTTGTAAACACTAGGTATTTCCAGATGGCGAACGCAGCATTTTGTTGCACTGTAGTTGGTTGCCGGGTTTCCCTAAGCGAAAAGTGTGTCTAAACAATAACAAGGCTTCTTAGAACTCTAATATTGTAAACATTAGTGAGTCACTGAAGTCCTAATAATCAACAAGTCAAAAACTATAGATGCAGATTTCTAAGAATGAACTTTTGACAATTATAGTTATTAATATGAAGGTAAGACTCACCGTTTTTCCGATAGTTTTAACGTTATATACATAAGGCTCATTTCTAAACAGTCAAAAGTTCATTCTTAGAAATCTGCAACTACTTATATCTGTACCTGGTAGATGTAGAGCCTTCGGACCTATTGGTAGAGATGAGATGAGGTGTACATTTTTGAGTATTACCATATCGAGCACTAGGAAGTTAGGTATCTTAGCAGCATGGATCGGACAAGCGCCTGTCATTCTGAAAACATAACCCTGTTGTGTTTGTTCATGACCTACGGGTATAGCCAGGCGTCCACATGACGCACCGCATCGCATTTCTTCGAGGGGCCGCACATAGTGTGCCACTAAGAGGGATAGACATAGTCACAGACTACTAAGAAGATACTACGTATAGTGACGTATTCAACGCATTTGTCTGGCACTTAGATTTAGCATCTACGTGCCACACACACAAAAAATAGTGGCACAGTGATAAGGACGGACGACTATCGTTCCTTTTCACTTCCACTAGTAAAAAGTTTCATAAGACCATCCCTTTCGTTCTTGCTATTATTATTACGTTGTCAAATCCATATCCATATTCTATATGCATGCATTTCTTCCACTGATATTACGATACGTACGGTGCGGAACAGTGGACGCACCTGTGTGACTTTCTATACAAAGAATACTAAATGCAATGCGTCCGATGCGTGCGATTCGAGTCGTGAACGCCTAGCTTATAGCAGCACAGTCATCCGTGTATTAATTCATTTAACTATATCCCGACGTTTTGAACAGATCTCAAATCAACCTAAAAAAATCTAAATCGTTTATTGGTGTGTAGGTACAAGTAAGGAGTTGGGATCTCCTAAATAGATACTTTGTGTTGGTGTTGTTAAAACAATTCTTATAAAATCAAATATGTCATTTATCATTTATTTATTACCATCATAAGATAAGGAAAAGTCTCTACTGTAGGGAACAGGGTTATGTTTTCAAAATGACGGGCGCTTGTCCGATCCTTGCAGCCAGGGATCGGAACCGGTTTTTTAGAAAAACGTTGAAATAGCTCAATATTTTAAAATGTTTCACACTTTTTACGTAGTACTTACTCAACATTTTATGTAATTATAAACACCGTATTTTCGAAATACTCCATTAACAAAAAAATACTTACCGAAGAACGAAATAGAACGGATTTCGAACAGTTCTTTTGTATGGATAAAAAACCGATATCCTATCCCTGCTTGCAGCACTTTGGAGTCTAAACTTTTTTGGAAATAATGGGTCTTTCTGACAGCACAAACTGTTGAATGTGTGGCGAGGAAGAGGACACAATGAAACACTTGATGTGAAAACGTCATGTCTTTCATCCTTTATTTAGGTTAGAAAAAACAGATTTAAGTTTTTTACCGTTTATTTATTATTTCGATTAATACATTCGCCATCTGATACATAGCAGTGGCCACGGAGCTAAAAAATATCTTAACATGCACTCTAAGGCACTGGTCTCAACGCGAGCTACTAAGCTATAAACTATCGGCTTTAAATACATACCAACAAAAGATACGCATTACCATGTAAATAAAAGAGACACGGCGATACTCGCCCAGCTATCAGGCGAGTATCGCCGTGTCTCTTTTATTTACACGGGAGTGCGTATCTACTGTTCGTGTTTATAGCCGATAGTTCATAGCTTATAACGCTATGACAAATAGAAGCCTGCTTAAATATTTGTGGATGCTCACAATATAGTGTCTGCTAGGATATATCTGATAGCGACTGTACTTTACTTACTAATTGTTTAACATAAGTAACTAAAAACACTTTATTGTACATTAGACAGGTAACAAATGCAAAAGTATCACAATTTTTTGTTTACTTAATCTTTTTTAATTTCAAAACTACAATTTATGTACATAGATAGATTCAATCTAACTAATCTTTTGCGATACAGCGAGGAAATGCCGCCAGCATCCTCGGTACAATGCCACAAGGGCTAATCTTAGATATAGGTTAGGTTAAGTAAATTCAACATTTTGTAAACAATATATATAAAAATCGGCCAAGTGCGGGTCAGACTCGCGCACAAAGTGTTCCGTAGTAGAATATCGCTGTCCCAATATAACACGATTCTGTGTTGCACTTTTATCAACTTGAAATTTGAACATTCTCACACTGATACTTAGTCTAAATTGAATTAAATGTAGAAAATGTAACATAGAACCGTGTAGTTTTGAGAGGCGAAATAAAAAAATACAGTTAAATAAACCTATCTTAAAAACTACAAGATAATTTAATCAAACCAAAATACGTTGCAAGAGTTTATTAACATGCATCGCCTCTATTTTCATTAAGAATTCTATACCTCGTAGTTTAAAAACAGAGAACACCCCCGGACACGTTTGTTACGACTTTGAGAGCTGATATCACGAAAACGATTAACTTAAAGAAAAATGGCTTCGACATAAACATCATTTTAATAGTACATTACGACACAAGTGCGAAAAACATGAAATTCGAAACGAGTGGCGATGTTTTAAAACACGACTGAAGGGAGTGTTTTTAAATCGACACGAGTTACGAATTTCGTTTTTGCACGTGTCTCGTACGACGTTTTTTAGTACTGATGACCCTCCGAAGTTTTGGACCTGACATAAAATGAGCCACTTCTCGCACTAGCGCGCAAAAAAGGCACCATCTGTACTAAAAAAGACCTTTTCATTGAAAGGCATATCTACCCCATACGCTTATGTACATCGAAACTAATCGCCGTTTTTAAAAGGCAATTTTCAATGGCGTGGAGCATCCATGTTTTATTTGTTCTAAGGCTCAATCCCAGTAACATTTGACCTCATGTCAGGTTAAAAAAAACTAAAACTGCACTATTCGTTGCGTTGATGCTCCGTCATTAGTACCCTCTTCCACGATTCTGTCCAAGTCAATGTAACTCATCTGGTGTTCATCTCGTAGTTTTGATATTACGCCACCCATTATCAGGAGCATATACCCTTGGAGAACTGCAAAATAAAAATAAAATTGGCTTGAGAATCCTAATAGCGTAGGTGATGTAATGTAAAATCTGAAGTGACGAATAGATGTGAAAAGTGAATAGCGTAGATGTAGTGTAAAATATATTTTAGAACAGATGGTGGGCGGCAGGTCCAAAGCTTCGGAGGGCCATCTGCACTAAAAAACGTCGTACGAGACACGTGCAAAAAGAGGATCATTCAATCAAAGGATTAATGTTTTCGCACTTATGTCGTAATGTACTATTTTATTTGTATTTTTACGGAAAAGTCCGATTTTATCAATCTATTTAAACCTTTCAGTGCAACGAATGCTCAAGTATAGGCACTGTTCGCCGGTAGAAAACAAAGGCAATATAAACAAACGTAAAAACTGGCATAATTTCATCTTTCACTTTTGCTATACAAACATTTTTTGTCAAAATTATGAAAAAAAGGTGATGTGTTTGTTAGGGTAGGTAAGTACGAAGTTCAAGAAGGCAAAATTATTAGTCGTTTTTTTATTACTTCGGTAGCGACCCCTAATTTTTGTTTATAATAATTGAAAAAAAAAATGTGGTTTACTTATCATTATCAGATAACAAAATGAGAGGGTGCCCCATAGAAAATTGCAATCGGGAGAGCAAAGAGGTCCTTTACTGGTACAGTCAAGTGCAAAAATAAGTATCGAAAGAATCCGTTCATAAATTTGTTACGATGTTCTTATTACACAGAAATAGAGTGCACTGGGACATATTTTTGAACGTTTTTGTATACCCCTTATTTTGTCTTCGACTGTACGAACATCCTACAAAATTGCAAAAATAAGAAGTACCCTATGTGTGTGTTTGTATGTGACTGAAATGACATAAATACTCACGTATTAGTATTATTAAAAAGGCCAAATGCGATTTAAGGTGATAAATCCAGGATTCCGACTTGGGTACGTCCGGAATGGCGTATGAAAACCACCATGCACCTAAAGCGATAACAGCTACCCATAGTAGGGCACCGATCCATAACGTTGACTGAAGTAGCTTTGCGTTTTTCTGTAATAATTAATATATCATTAGATATAAGCTGATAAGGTCGAAAGTGGACTGCTATGCTATTCTCTTATTCACACATTCGACGCTGCGTCCGTCAACGAGCTCGACGTCGAGACAGCCTTGTCTAAAATCCTAGCTGTTTTATTTGATATTAGGAATCGAGGCTGTGAGCGAGGTTGTGGGCGAGTTCGTCGCTGATTTTCGTTAGAGAATACGAAGTTCGTACATTAAACGTCAAACTCTCGACGCAGTGTAATTCCAGCTCATGCCGCATTCGTCGCCGAGCACTAGTGTCGTTTAAAATACATTAGTAAATACCATTTTTAGGCTCGACGCTGCCGCAGCGCTGACACAGCGCTGACAGCAAGGCGGTTTCCTTAGTGAATAACACTGCTGGAGTTCACGGTTTGGCTTAAGGAATGCAAACCGGTTTTGGCAAGTATGGGAAACCGGTTAATAACCGGTTATTCGCCGTAATCTTATAGAAATAAAAACCGGTTTGCACGCCCTAGTTTGGCTATCGCAGCATATCGGACAAGATGGAGAGACGACCTTATGAAGATCACTGGGAGACGCTGGTTTGAAACTAAATCCTTTTTTTGCAAAAAAGGTGTTATTCTTTTCCTGTTCAAAAGTATCAGAATACTGTACTGAATAGATCCTCTGTTTGTTAATTTCTGTGTTTTTCTATATCATGATCAATTTAAACTTACTTTTATTGACTCGAAAAAAAAATCGTATTTTTTCCTACTCAAAGTAACCCCCTTATTCATAAACGTTTGTTAACTTAACAAGCCGCTAATAATTGTTTGTCCCTTTTGCTCTAATGGACACAATGTTAAGACCGAATGGGACAAACAATTATTAGCGGCTTGTTTAGTTAACAAACGTTTATGAATACATACATAAGACTTTAAATAGGCCCTTAAATGATCACAGTTATTTTTGCTACGCCCTGTATAATGTCATAAATCATCAATATCGTCATTCATATACATAAAATGTACCAATATTTTAACGACAAACTGGTCATAATCGCGTAAAACGTTTAATATTATCCTGACGTTTCAAGCGTGACGTTAACACGTTCGACGCCGGTGACACAGCGTGTGTGAACAACAAAATCAGATTCCTATGCCAGTGACACATACGTGATCAGAGTAACCGTATTCTTTTGCGACTATAGCATAAATCAAGTTCTTCTTCCTATGCCAGTGCCATAGAAATACGAACGTTTTTGACACAAGTGCTGTGTCGCTGGCATAAGTACAATCTGTTCAGTCTATCTATCTATCTATCATAGGAGTTCTATAGATAATTTCGATCGGCATAGTGTTAGCGCTTAGTGAAACAGTACTAGAGGCGAACGTGTTAAGACGTGTCTGCCTGCGAGCACAGCTATGCTATTCTCTTATTCACACATTCGACGCTGCGTTCATCAACGAGCTCGACGACGAGACAGCCTTCACTTCGACGTAGAGCGCAGCGCTGCGAAAAATGGTATTCACTAACGTAGAACAACTTGTCGTCGAACTGTAGGCGGTAACTCTCGACGCAGTGTAGTTCCAGCTCACGCCGCATTCGTCGCCGAGCGCTAGTGTCGTTTAAAGTGCATTAGTGAATACCATTTTTAGGCTCGACGCTGCCGCAGCGCTGACACAGCGCTGTTAGCAAGGCGGTTTCCTTAGTGAATAACACGGCTGGTGTAACGTCATGTAATATTGAACGTAAGTTTACGCGATTAAGACCCATTTGTCGTTATAATATGAGTGATAATCGTGAAAGTTTAAATTAATATAAAATGTACCAACCTGATGACATGCTACAAGAACGAGTATATTGTAAATTATCTCTGTTAGTAACCAAAATGGGAATATCAAATCTTCAGCTTTAAGAAATCCGAAGCCTTCAGCAAATAAACTCAGAAGAAATATGTAGTATAACACTAAAATCAGGACGAAGGCGTGAAACCCCTGAAACAATAAAAATAACATAAATACGTCATCATCATCATCACTTCAACCTTTTTCAGTTCAAGAGGTAACAGACAAACATAGTTACATATATATACTCGTATTAACGTATACGTATGCATGATATCTGCGACAATACATATATACACGATATACAGGGTGTAAGTCTAATACGGGCGAAGCTCTTAACGGGTGTTACTTTAGGACATAATAAGTGCATTTAGATAACTTTTGCTTAAAATTGAGCAACAAAATATATTCCTATTCTACGAAATTCGATCGTTACACGAAACGTGATTCGTTGATTTCGAGTGGGGGATAGAACAGCGAATGCTCTTTTGGTCTGCATGCACCTTAATTCGAAACCGTTTTTGAAAGGCAATGTAAGGCGTGCAGTTTCCACGTTTTATTCGTACGTAGCATCATTTTGATAAGCGAGCATGTAATAAGTAGGTACATATTATGCACGTTTTACCATCATGTTACGTAAGGCAAGGTCAAACATAATCGTAATATTTATGTGATTATGAGATCATATAAACTTTCGACTCTTTGGGGCATCGATATTCACCTTGACTGCAAGTACCTATTGTTTTCGTTTAATTGAATTCGGTTGATTTTCAATTGCTTGCAGCCACAGGATACAGCTACATGTAAGAGATCCTATTTTTTTTTATGTTGGCACAACAAAGTGGCTCCACTCCACCTGATCGGAAGTGAATTAAAGTAGAGCCCAAATCGCGGCGGCAACGAACAGGAGACAAGCAGTAACCTGTCAGTTGCCACCGCCTTGCTGGCCCGCTAGATGCTTCTTCACGCTTCGTTTAAAGGGTCCCAACTTATAGGTATGCGGAAACTCATGTGCCGCTAAAGAATTCCACTAAAACGTTTTTTAGTAATTAAATAATAAATAAATAAATATCATGGGACAACTTACACAAATCGACCTAGGGGCCCATTTCTCATAAGCTTGTAACTTGTAAACCAAGTGGAAGTCTCTTTTTGACACTATTAATTAGATAAGGACTTCCGCTTGTATTACAAGTTACAAGCTTTCGAGAAATGGGCCCCTAGTCCCACGGTAAACTCTATTAAGGCTTGTTTTGAAGACTAAGTTGACTGATAGACAATGGCTTGAGGCATTAAGTTTGCCATTCGTACTTTATTTTTTAAATTGTGCAAAAAAAAAATTCTTAAGAAATAAATACCTATAAATATAAAAGATACATACATGTAATAAAATATACAATATGCGTCTGAATGATTTGTCTCTGTCACTCTAACGAGGGCGGTCGTCGAAAAAAAAGAGAAATACATTTTCAAAGTGATTCATCTCCTAAATCGTGCTCAATAAAATACATTAATAAACAAAATATTAAAATTTTTGTTTCTATAAATACCACGATTTTGATTTTAGCTGGAAATTTAAAAAATACTATTTCCGGCCTAGGCTTGCAAGAGTCGTATGACATTTTATTAACAACCTCTTCCCGTAGCCTCGCCTGAAACTTCGTACTTCGCTGCCTTATATTATTTGTATAGTCGTTAACTCATTTTATTAGGTATCTGTCAAACCGACTTTAGCAGTGGGTGTCTCTTTTCTTGAGTTAATATGACTAGGGTAAGAAAGAGACGGTATCATTTTCTCTGTCTGTGTCTTAAGTGAAAAACCTTGGCAAACTATACTTACCAAATTGATAGAAGCCCATATTTGAAGTTCAGTCCTAGGAGACACACAGAAAAAACAACCTCTGAATTCTGGTATTCTATCCATTTTTAAGATATAAAACAATTCCTTATTTTTTTAAACACCTAACACATGTGTTATTCTGTTCACTTCCAATCCAAGACTGGCTGATATTTTATTCATTCGTCTGCCAAAACTACGCAGATTAAAAAAAACTAAAACAAAGTTAAATCTGCATGCGGACTAATTGTGAAACAAGTTTAGCCGATACATCCAGCTTTGCACAGCGATGCCTGCGCGCCTTTTGCATTCGCAAAGATAAAATTGTAATTTCAAAGACTGAAAGACTAGGGTTATCCCAGACTGGCTATTTGCACCGTCGTGGAATACCCTATGGGTTTCCCAATAATCACCAAATTGTGAAAAAAAACTAATTTCATCAGATCCCACTTTTTGCCAACGGGACCAAACGTTCGATAAAAAAAATCGGTTCACGATTTTCAGAGATATCGAGTAACGACATACAAAAAATAAATATTTAATAAATCGGTTGAAATGAGAACCTCCTCCATTTTTTAAGTCTACTAATCTTCTAAGTCGGCTTTTTTTTTTTAATTTGTTGATTATTTGTACTTACGAAGATTATTTTGTAGTAGGTATCAATATTAATTTAATCAAAACTTTTACGGTTGTTACATTACATGGAGTAGCCTTATAAGCCACATTTTAAGATTCTTACCTTCTTACAAAAATAAAACCTAATGTAACTTTTGCTGGCGGCTTTTACCATTTAAAATTTCCTGCTTTTTCCTTATATTTATGAGAATTCTCAGTGCATATTGTTTAAAAGATCAAACCTCGCGTTGCATCTGGAAATAGTTAGGATATCTTGAAATACCTAGTATACCTAACTACCTACTACTTCAGCACAAACTTAGCTTTGCGAGCACTGTTGGCGTACAAAAACGATTAATCGCGAACTACATGTACCGCGCTAATTTAGTTCCGGATTTGTCCGCCTGTAAAGTTAAGTTTGCAATTTTTTCATCGGCATAATTTGGGCTATAGGTACCTATATACATATACCTATGTATTATATGAATCTAGATGTATAGCTGTGTGCAAACTATTTTCGTCTCGCCAGTCGTGCGCGGTTTGTTCGTGAAAAAGATCGTGTTTATATAAATATAAACTTTTGTGTTTAGTGATTCTAAGAACATTATATTTAAATACAAATTTTTTTTAAGCCTGATGCTTCCGTAAGTGTTTAAATCCATGCATACGAATCCATCCTCAGTACGAATATCGTTTGTGTTTGGAATTAAAAAACAGTTACCTATATCAGTCACCAGGCTTTTCCAAATTAACTAATATCTATACAGTGTGTAAATCTAATACGGGCGATCAATTAAACCAGGCATGGGATTCATTAGTGTAATCATGGATTACGAGGTTTTTTTAAAGTTACTCTTAATTATGACCCCACAAATTTTTTATAAAGATTATCGGAGCAGCAATGTAGGTACGAACATTTGTTATTGTTGATATGTCAGTTATGTCATCTGCTTTTGAAATTAGCTGTCAACGAGTGTTTAACTCGCGTATGTTGCTCTACATTGCGCGCCGAATTATTTTGTATGGAAAATTTTGTTGCTCGAATTTTAAGTAAAAGTTATTTGAATGTACTTATTATGTCGTAAACTAACACCCGTTAAGAGCTTCGCCCGTATTAGACTTACACCCTGTATTAATTAATTGATGCGTTTTGTTATGTGAAAAAAAAGTTATGCTACTGCATCGGCGTGATTATGATTATTATATGTCTGTCAACAAGATGAAATTTTAATGTTTGATCTCCGTTTAAGGGCATGCCCCATAGAAAAAATATTATTTTTTTCACATAAAACAAAAATTCTTCTCTTTTACCTAATTTTAATAAGCCCTTAAACGGAGAACAGCAGCCATTAAAATTTCACCTTGTATATGAAATTGCAACGGTCACTAAGCTGTGCTGTAGACAGACAGATAAGGTATAATTTAACCGAACTAGAAATCGTTGATAGGGTTTATTAATATGCATAACAAAAATAGAGGGGGGGGGACACATTTTTCAGACTTTGAGAACTGATATCTCGAAAACGGTTCGCTTAAATAAAAATGTGATTTATAAACCTTCATATGATTATCAAAAACCTTTCTATTGATACCCCACACGCTTATATACATCTAAAAAAATATATCCTCAGTTACATGTATGGAGTTGGAGCCCCCCTACCATTTTTTTTTTACATAATAGTGTCATTAACTCTGTAGCAGGTTCATGCAACACATATCCTTAATTCCTTACCAAATTTCATTACTATAGCATTTATAGATTCCGAGTAAATCGGCTGTGACAGACGGACATGAGACATGACGAATCTATAAGGGTTCCGTTTTTGGCTACGGAACCCTAAAAATTAAATATTTGACAAAAACTTATCGACATTTGTTGTAGGTACGTGACATAGTGGACATGGCGCAGAAAAAAGTATTAATTTCTCCGATAAAGCTCTTTTTAATAGAAACGCTCTGCCTACCGATACATAATGTTTGTTTTTTTTTTTCAGATAATTTCGACAATACTGGGTGTCGCATCAAAACAATTCTATTAACAGAAACTTAGAAAATAACTGGTGGTGTAAGAAAAAACAAAGACAACAACTAAGATGGATATTATGACAAGGATTAAATTGCCAGAATTAAAAGCGTGTTGTTTCTGTATATCTCTCAGAACTGGGTTCCTAATTTGGGCATACGTCAATATGGTACGTATAATCGGCATACTAAAAAAATATAGAAAATAACTATTAATAGTTAAAAATGCCGAATTTTTAAAACGTAGTAATTGTAAGGGCCTCGGCAAAGAGTACGAGTTTGTACTGTTCGACGTAGAACGTACAACGTAAGGTCACTTAACGTAGGTTCATGGGACCCCAGCTATGCTATTCTCTTATTTGCACATTCGACGCTGCGTTCGTCAACGAGCTCGACGACGAGACAGCCTTCACTTCGACGTAGAGCGCAGCGCTGTGACTGCGAAAAACGGTATTCACTCATAGAACAGCTATGCTATTCTCTTATTAACACATTCGACGCTGCGTTCGTCAACGAGCTCGAAGTCGAGACAGCCTTGTCTAAAATCCTAGCTGTTTTATTTGACATTCGGAATCGAGGCTGTGAGCGAGTTTGTGGGCGAGTTCGTCGCTGTTTTTAGTTAGAGAATACGAAGTTCATACATTAAACGTCAAACTCTCGACGCAGTGTAGTTCCAACTCACGCCGCATTCGTCGCCGAGCACTAGTGTCGTTTAAAGTACATTCGTGAATACCATTTTTAGGCTCGACGCTGCCGCAGCGCTGCTACAGTGCTGACAGCAAGGCGGTTTCCTTAGTGAATAACACTGCTGCTCGTCGCTCGTCGTAGAACTGTAGGCGGTAACTCTCGACGCAGTGTAGTTCCATCTCACGCCGCATTCGTCGCCAAGCGCTAGTGTCCTTTAAAGTGTATTAGTGAATACCATTTTTAGGCTCGACGCTGCCGCAGCGCTGACACAGCGCTGTTAGGAAGGCGGTTTCCTTAGTGAATAACACTGCTGCGCACGCAAATTTGTTGCTGAAATTCCGAAACGTCGACGAAATAGCTAAAGACCGAAGGCTTCCTCGTACACCGCATCAGCATTGCGATACAGGAAATGTCGCCAGCATCCTCGGTACAAAAATAAATAAATAAAATTCGTTTATTTCAGACCAAATCGATCCATATTTTGTTATTAAAACGACACCTAAAACACCGGCCAAGAGCATGTCGGGCCATGCTCAGTATAGTTGTATTTTAAAGTATTATTCATGATATTTTTTGGCCCCGCTGATCAAAAGAGAGGGAGGACAATTTTTTTTTATTCTGGAGCGGTTATCTCCGAAACTATTGACTATAGAAAAAACTTATTTTCAAGGCCCTTATTCTTTTAAAGAGAATATATTCTCACAGTAGATAAAATATTTTTTCCTAACTGGTGCGAAAAAACAAAGTTTCCGCACGCTTCGCACGCGGTAATTTCTCTTTTTGACGCACTTGTTATGAAAAAAATCGTCCCCTACACGTGCATAACTTTTTTTAAGTCGGGTGATTGTCGCCCTCGTTTCACTCGGGCTTCAACTTTCATCCTCACCGAAAAAAGTTTTCCCGCAATAGTTAGGAAATGTCCTATTATCTACTCCAGTTTAGCTCAATTTAGCTTCTTTTTTCAGATTTACCTCGCCGTAGTTTTCGCCGTCCTGTTTCTATCAGCTCTCATAAGAGTTGTGTTGGTTCTGTATGACGGAAAACCAGCGCCGACTGAACTCCTATGGACTCCGTTATTGGTGTTCATATTGATAATGTACTATTTGCTCGTCGTCGTTGCTGGCCATATAGTAAGTAATATCTATAAATTCGTCTGTTGACAACCAAAACTCACTCTGGTTGCCGATTACTAAGAATCAAGGATCAGACAAACGCCCGTCATTTTGAAAACATAACCCAGTTCCATATAGTAGAGACTTCCTTATCTTATGATGTTAACATTTATTTTATTAATTTAAGAGATTCATTTATTTTTTTAAGATATTTTTTGATAACACGAACACAAAGTAACTATCTATTTAGGATATCCCAAATCTTTTTTAGATACCTACTTGTACACACCATGATTGTTCGAAACGTTGTTACAACGTCTTAATATACGCGATATAATTCGTTTGAATCGTTTTATTTCATGAATAACAATCGCGGTAACCGAAAAATATAATTATACACTCAATATATCAAAATTCAATATCGAAAATTCTAAGTCGTTTATTTGTCACAAATTCACAATAAGGGTACGTACAAGTAAGAAAGAGTTGGGATCTCCTAAATAGATACTTTGTAATAGTGTTATTAAAAAATTTCTGATAAAATAAAATATGTTAACATCATAAGATAAGGAAGTCTCTACTGTACGGAACACAATATTTAGTAAATAAATAATTTGATTTGTGTTTTCACAATAAGTTCTATACAGGGTGTAAGTCTAATACGGGCGAAGCTCTTAACGGGTGTTAGTTTACGACATAATAAGTACATTCAAATAACTTTTACTTAAAATTAGAGCAACAAAATTTCCATACAAAATAATTCGGCGCGCAATTGTAGAGCAACATATAGGTGAAAAAGTTAAGAAAAGCTCCTGTTGTATGTGGTTGTAATCTATCCATATAGGCATTTGTTTTGTTTGTGTTCGCTTTTTAAACATGTATTGTCTATTTGAATAGATCACTACTACATACAACAGGTGACTTACTTAAGTTTTTTACCTATACTCGAGTTAAGCACTCGTTGACAGCTAATTTCAAAAGCAGATGACATAACTGCCATATCAATAATAACAAATGTTCGTACCTACATTGCTGCTCCGCTAATTTAAAAAAAAATCTGTGGGGTCATAATTAAGAGTAACTTAAAAAAAAAATCTTGTAATCCATGATTACACTAATGAGTCCCATGCCTGGTTTAATTGATCGCCCGTATTAGATTTGCACACTATACAGTGTAAATATAATTTATTTTCAGGATAGTGTAAAGCTTCTAAAAGTTTTATTCAATGTTGGCATACTGCTGTGGATATTCGAAATTCTGTACTGTGGTTGCCTAAGCTCCAGAATGATATCTTTGGCGACCAGTGATCTTTACGATTCGGGGGAGGCAGGAAAACTTGGACTATACGCGTTTGCCGTCATTTTAGAACCATGTAAGTTTTTATTAAATAACAACAAACCCTGGCCTTCAACAGCGAAAAACGAAATTCGTAAATAGGCATGATGACTAGCAAGTCAAATCAGCATATTTTTTCGAACTGTCGAAACGATCACCACTATGGAATTTTATATGAAATACTCAAAAGTGACGTCACGTTTGAGTACTGCCAAATGACCTACTCTTTTAAGCTCTTTTCAATTTATTAAATAGAAGTTCAGTACAAAAATTACTACAATCTACATCTTAGTAATAATTTATTCGTGTATTATGTCGTGAATAATGTTAAATAATTTATTTTAACTACAGTCATCATCCCTATTTTGAGGATTTTTCTCTGTCATTGCAACGACAGTGTCATTAAAGAAAGAGAGACATAAACGGTAGGGCCGATGGAGCCTCCTGTAAGTTTATGGCTCACTAAAGTTAATATTTTATGATAAAAACAAGCGACCGAAAAACAAGAGTTTCTAATAAAGTTTATAAATAATTGTCATCAAAAATATGTCAACCTCCGTAGCCTAGTTGTGGTGACCCTGGCTACGAAGCTGGAGGTTCCGGATTCGAATCCCGGTGAAGGCATTATTTGCGTGTTTATTTATCATAAATATTTTGTTCCTTGGTCATGGACTCATGGCTGTCTTACTTAAATATCTATAAGTAATTTATCTATTATATGTCGTCGCCTGGTACCCACATCACAAGCCTTAATTGAGCTTACCGTGGGACTAGGTCGAGTTGTGTAAGATGTCGCAAGATATTTATTTATTTACTATATAAATCAAATTAAGTACCTGGCCCCAATTTCACCACATTGCTGTCTGCTGACAAGTGCTACAATTGTAAATTTACCGTTTCTCCAATCAGGGGCGTCTGATAGGCTACAGTTACCTACCGCTTACCATCGGAAGGGCCGTGTGTTTGTTTGCCACCAACATAAAATGTAGTGCAGGAACTTTAATAAATCAGCAGTAAAATAACTACTTTTTTTTCGAAGCAAAATTACAATTGTCACAAAAAAACACGACAATTTTAGCGAAATTCCGACATAAGCCGAACCTCATGTTAAGATTTTTAATGAAAATTGTACTAAACCTTGCGACAATTGTCACGGGTTTCCGAAAAATAAAAAGTCGTTTATTAACGATATAATAACGTTATCAGTAATAAATTAATAATTTCATGTTGGTGGCAAACAAGCACATGGACCGTCCGAAAGTAAGCGATAGCCGTAGCCTACGGAGACCTGTGACGTCAGTACGTATAACAGTGAAATTTTACAATAAAATTGTCAGACTTGTAATTATGGTGAAATAGGCCACTGGCCTACTACTGTGAACTTCGAAATTCGTAAACAAGGATTTGTCTGTCACTCCAAAGTCCAATCCGATATGCTTAGCACAGGATAAAGTATCTACGTCAGTATGTCGCCTCGAGACAACTTTCCCATCTCTTACTAACTATATTTATTTATTTTTTATTTAAACTGTAGGTACAATTTATATATCTTGCGGCGACATAAGTACTCTGTCGCAGTAATAGTATGCTTAGCACATGATTGATATGTCACTTATGTCAGCAGTGTTATTCACTAAGGAAACCGCGGTGCGGCAGCGTCGAGCCTAAAAATGGTATTCACTAATGCACTTTAAACGACACTAGCGCTCGGCGACGAATGCGGCGTGAGCTGGAACTACACTGCGTCGAGAGTTACCGCCTACAGTTCGACGACGAGCTGTTCTACGTTAGTGAATACTGTTTTTCGCAGCGCTGCGCTCTACGTCGAAGTGAAGGCTGTCTCGTCGTCGAGCTCGTTGACGAACGCAGCGTCGAATGTGTGAATAAGAGAATAGCATAGCTGTATGTCGCTGCGAGATAGATTTTGCATCTGTCACTAACTATATGAATAAAAGGGGGATGGATAATCTATCTCGCGGCCATATATTGTCGCACTAATCCTGTGCTATGCCTAATTAGAGTGACACAGACAAATCTTCGAAATTAGCGGATTTCGAAGTTTGCGTTAAGTCATTTAATTGGGTCAAAATTCTTTTCGTTGTCTTGTTTCATACCACTCTGTCACGCTTTTAGTTGCTGTTTCGACACAGTATATATAACAAAAAAAACGGTTCACTTGTCTTTCATTTCGACGCTAGATTTTAATCCATGCATCAGAAATTGACAACAAAACATCATTTCCTACAAAAATCACCACTGCGTCACGTTTTTTAGGGACACAAAAGAAGACAACGAAAAGAATTTCGACCCAATTGTGTCACTGCACTGGCAGCGCATTTTTAAATAGGTTTGACGGGATTATAAATATTAAATCGATTTTCGCTAAATACTAAAACGAAAATCTAAATTCGTAAAATTCGAGGATTTTTCCAACGCAGGCGTTATTAGAGTGACAAAGAAAAATCCCCGAAATTTGCGGATTTCGTAGTTCGCGGTAGGGCCGCTGTAATTCCCATTCGTCTGTCGTATATAATTTCCTTTTTGCACGTGTCTCGTACGACGTTTTTTAGTACAGATGGCCCTCCGAAGAAGACCAGACGTAAAATGAGCCACTTCTCGCACTAGCACCTATACCAGAAATTGGAGTTCGAGGCCAACGAAACTACGACAGATGCGTTATTGTCAAATCTGTCAAAGTCTCTTATGTCATTGTCAAATAAAGTTTTCAGGTTGCCACAACCTTTTTGTTATTTAATAAATTTATTTAAAATAATTCATAATAAAAATATTATACACCTCCGTAATGTTTGTACGCCTTTTTGTTTAATATGGCTGTCACAACTAGGATTTTCTTAAAAACACGTAAATATTTAAAAACTTTTCTTTTCTCACATAGAAATGACAAAATTTTCTTGTAAAGATCTTAAAATGATAAGAGCCAACGTTTCAAAGCCTATTTTAAATAGAAGTTGAATTACCAGTGAATACAAACTACAGCGTGCCATATTTATTAAAACAGTAGGTATGGTTAAATTACTAAGCCCCCTACCTTATTACGGCTTAAAATTAAGGGAAAGAAATTTGG
>JALPQI010018770.1:0-35417 GCA_025490895.1 Thaumatotibia leucotreta
GTTTGTACTGTTATACAATGGTGCAAGCGAGAGGTATAAAATCTATATAAAAAACATACAGAATTGAGAACCTCCTCCTTTTTTTTAAAATCGGTTGAAAATAATCAAAATGGCGTCATAATTAGCTCTACACTGTAAGAGGAACTGTGGAAGTTACGTAGCCCAAACTACCAATTTTTTTGTTATAAGGTGACAAACTTTTTTTTTTTCAGTAAAACTTATCACCTATAAATCTGTAAAATTTGTAAACATAAATTAAATCTTACGAACGTAACCTACAAAAAAACCGCAAACATTAAAACTATTAAAATAATCACGTAATAAATAATAACTAAAACTTCTCAAAGATCATCACTTAAAACTTGTTGCTAGCCTGTCTCAAAACAAGCCTCACAAGCACTTCCTGAGCAACAGAGTAGTCAGAGAGTGGAATCAGTTGCCTGAGGAAGTGGTCTCAGCACAGCAGTGTTATTCACTAAGGAAACCGCCTTGCTAACAGCGCTGTGTCAGCGCTGTGGCAGCGTCGATCCTAAAAATGGTATTCACTAATGCACTTTAAACGACACTAGCACTCGGCGACGAATGCGGCGTAAGCTGGAACTACACTGCGTCGAGAGTTACCGCCTACAGTTCGACGACGAGCTGTTCTATGTTAGTGAATACCGTTTTTCGCAGCGCTGCGCTCTACGTCGAAGTGAAGGCTGTCTCGTCGTCGAGCTCGGTGACGAACGCAGCGTCGAATGTGTGAATAAGAGAATAGCATAGCTGAATGTCAACCAGTTTAAAAACCGACTTGACAAACATAACAGTAAAAAAAGAAACACTTGAAAGCAGAGCAATTGGATACAGGCAATAACAGTTGTAGAACTGCCTGCCTGCTTAGGAAATAATAATAAATAATAATAAAAATAAGATCCCATCATTAGACCCCGACTTGGTGCCTACGGGACCATCTGAAGGATATGCCCGTTCTATTATAAAAAAATTAAATCGGTTCACGATTCTCGGAGACGTCGATTAACACAGGTACATAAACAATCGAACTGAGAACCTCCTCCTTTGAAATCGGTTAACAATAATAAACATAAGCTAATTGTATTCCAATACGTATTACCCAACATTACATCACTAGTGAAAGGCACGGTCGGGGTTTGAACCTGTGACCCGCAATCACTCAGCGCGAGGATTAGGGTTCCGCGTGAATATGTTAACATGATGAACAAATGGCTTGTCTTGTTGACTGAAGGGGGTCTGGGTTCGAATCCCGGGCATTTGGGTAATGAAAACGGGTGTTTGATTTTGTTCTTAAGTTTTATTTTTTATACACAGTGGGAATGAGTGAGGGATCTTAGATTTTTTAAAGTTAAATTAAGCACTTATGTAGTTGCATATAAATTACACAGAAGTTTTGACATATTTGGAACGTGAAATATCTCATATAAAACTCGGTGATTTATGTATATTTTACTAGTAAAATAAAATATGATTACTAGGGATCGGAACTATAGGTGCAACACTTTAACAAAACTTTAAAATTGACATATGCGAACACTTTAGGCAAAAAATACGAATATTATTGAAAAAATTGTATCCAATTTTATTCCCTATCTCGGAATTTTCAACTTACAATGTGTGGGTGTGTAGACATGTATATTTTATTGATGTATGTGCTATGTCAAGTCCACTTGAAAAGTAATGTTAAAGTTTTGCACCCATAGTTCCAACCCCTAACGATGACTACTAGTTTTTGACCATTTTAGGAACAGGCTTTGCATATATGGTAAACAATACTTATAACTGCTTGCTGGTAAGTAGGTATACATCGATTATACATCCATTACGTGGGTCTTTATTACAGTGCATTCTCTTAGAGTTCTGACAACCATATCATCCATCAGCATGACCCTATCATGCCAGAACTCGAAGTATTAATATGGCGCATCATGTCTCGATTAACACGTAATAAGAAATACCTATCTGAATAAAATTCAATCTGAATTCATATCAATAGCCGACATCTTTAGGATCCTCTTACTTAAAATACATAATGTAGTTACCTACACAAAAAAAACAATGTAACCGAAAACTATATTAGTAAGTAATATAAAGAATATATAAAAAATCAATCAATAACATACGGAACCTCGCAACGCTACCAAAAACCATCTTCACCTGACATCAAAAATATATTCTCATATAAGGTGCACCTTATTATAACGGAATACGGTCGAAAAACGTGTACATAATATTGAACATAACATATATAATTGCTTCATGTCAATATGAAAGAACAATTGCTTAAAATATGTGCGGAAACTAAAGGCGTTTGGCAATAAGATACGTTCATACATCTCACATGTCTTTACTTTTCGAATAAATTCTAATTACTGCAAAATTCTTGCCTGTCAGGTTGCATGTACATGTCAATCTGTCATGTGAATGTGGTTTTGTAATGAATGTAACATTTATTTGCTTAATATTGTTTGTATTATAATGTATTAGAGTTTCGAATGTCAATTTAATTTATGCTTAGTTTTTGCGGTAGAATGAATTATGAAACGTAGCTTTGTCGTTGCTGCCTGGACGTCCCCGGTTAGAAACCCGTTGAAGACTTAAATAAAATAAAATATCGCCACTTCTTTGAAAATTTGTTCCTTTTCGTGGTTGTTTATACATAGGTATTTACCTAAGTATATATCTCTTATGTAATTAGGTATATCGTGGTATTAGGTATAGCGTAGCGTAGTGGAGTTTTATAATTTTAGAGGGTTAATTCTGAGGTCATATTGATGAACTTTTACTATAGGACCGACGAGAAAAAAAAAACCGCTCTATAATTTGAACGGTGAATATAAAATCATCCTGTAAATAGGAGAAATATTAACATATTGAAACATAAAAGTCGAAATTACCCTTAAGATTGTCTGGAAGAGATCGCTTTTAAGCTATAAGACCGCCCATTGTAATACCTCTACTTGTAACACTGTATATCTGTTATTTTACTGTTATTATGGAGTGCAATAAAGAGTATTGTATATTGTATTGGTCAGCCTCTGTAGTGTAGTTGGTAGTGACCCTAGAGGTTCCGGGTTCGAATCCCGGCGAGGGCATTATTTGTGTATTTATTTATCACAAATATGTGTTCCTTGGTCGTGGCTGTCTATGTACTTAAGTATTATATATATCGTCGTCTGGGTACCCACACCACAAGCCTTAATTGAGCTTACCGTGGGACTAGGTCGATTTGTGTAAGATATCCCAAGATATGTATTGTTGTATTGTAAGACTCCGGTATAGTTTTTTTTTCAAATTTGCTCATCTTCGTAATTATTTATCTAAATATCGTAAATCAAACAATCTGTTGATCTAAAATTCCAACGGATGGACAGAAATGGGAAAATACGGATTAAATAAATAAGGGTTGGAACACGATAATTAATTAGCAAGTCTTGGCAGGCCGTAAATTAATAAGTAACGGGAACTGACACTCGGGAATATTGTTGGGAATATAATCTGCTTGTTTACGGCCTTGGACGGGAAGTAAGACATTACTGTACTGTTTTAGAAATGTATTGTTGTGGAATGTATTCTCAGTAAATTAGTGCTAGGGCGTTTGGACGTAGGAAATCGTTTTTATCTATACAGGGTGACATTGCCGTATGGTGACGGCAGTAAGAATACATTTGTCACCACCCGAACTCCTCCTGCGGGTGTCGTAAAAGTCGACTAAGGGATTGGAGTGTCACTGACCATTCTACAAGATTGATGATAGGCAGCAGCGTCATCATAGTGGGCACATTACTGCGATCGTCAATCCGCTTGCCCAGCGTGGCGATTATGGGCATTTACCTCCTACTGCGTCTATACGCATAGTTAATAGGAGAGGCCTACGTCTAGCAGTGGACTAACATAGGCTGATGATGATGAGGGTGACATCTGAATCGTGGAGCAAGAGTGAACTATATGCCCGCCTTGCACTGCGAGCGGAACGGACTCATTAATGGGTCCGTTTAACTTACACCGCTGGTATGACTTACAGTCGTCAACTGCATACTAGCACTTGGCCAGCGATGAACGTGAAACGGAGCCATTAATGAGTCCGTTCCGCTCGCAGTGGCATTACTAGGGCTGAGAAATTTTCACTATGGAGACAACCAAGAAATCGCGAAAAATTTACTAATTATGACTTAATTTGATCCTTAACTATGAAGTAAGGATATTTATATGAATTTTTTTAAAAGTATGTAATTTAACGTTAGATACAATATTATTTAGTTTTTTTTATTAAGAATTATGTACTTAACATAACTTACTCTAATAAATAAATTGATTATAATAGATAGATACATATAGATATTAATACAAAGATAGCCATGACCAACGAACAAATATTTGTGATAAATAAATACATATATAATACCCTCGCCGGGATTCGAAGCCGGAATCTCCAGCTTCGTAGACAGGGTCACTACCAACTAGGCTACGGAGGCCACATTTTTTTTTAGGTTTTTAAATATTATTTAGGTTTTGTTTTTACTAAGTATGATGTACTTAACATAGTTAACTCTAATAAATTAATTAATTATAATAGATAGATACATATAGATACTTAAATACATAGACAGACATGACCAGATATTTGATCCTTAGAAATATTTGTGATAAATAAATACACAAATAATGCCCTCGCCGGGATTCGAAACCGGAACCTCCAGGTTCGTAGACAGGGTCACTACCAATTACGCTAGGAAGCTGGCAAAATAATGACATTTTATTTTTTTCTTTACGTTGGTTTTGTTTTATGCTGATTCAGATATCATCATCATCATCTCAGCCATAAGACGACCACTGTTGAACATAGGCCTCCCTTCTGGACCACCACATGTACCGGTTAGATGCGAGCTGCATCCGTCTAGCCATCTTGTGGGTGGACGTCCTACGCTATAGACTTTCGTCCTTAAGGCACTGAGGTATCATATAAAATATATTAAAATGAATAACCATAATATTAGCCGTTATGAAACAGAGGCTTTAAAATTTCGTGCCCAACACGTTCAAACAAGGAAATATCTAATTACGAAAACCTCATTAGGGCAAGTTTACAGACTCAATTAAATTAACAAGGAACGTCATTATGGAGAGGCCCTTAGGGGCCTAAGGTTCGTACGGTGTTGTATTACATTGGTATGATTTAAATATATGGGTATCGCTTTCAACCTCTGATTAAAAAAATATAAAGGGTTTTTTTATGCTTTACCTAGTTCTACAGTATGCTTTATTCAGGCTTGTTATGGGTACAGTCAATGGCAAAATAAGGTGTACACCGTGTTTTTTTTATTGATTTCCGTTAAATTAAAGGGAAGCTTATTTGGGTCACAATGAATCAATTTGTCTAAGAAACTAGTGTCTTAACTCTTACTGTTATTGAGTTATTCAAAATATAAGTTTAATGACTGGACAAGTGTATTCCAACCTTTATTACATCCTAATGTTACTTATTTTGACGTGTGCCGTCAGTCACCTGAGATCTTATTCTTAAGGTTCTCTCACACTTGCCATTACAAATATTATGTACCTATGAAAATGAAAAAAAATTAACGGAAATCTACAAAAACACCCTGTATATGAAAATGCTCAAAAATATGTCCCAGTGCACTTTAATTCTGTGTTATTAAATCGTTGTAACATATTTATAAGTTGATTTTTTCGATACATATTTTTACACTTGACTGTAGTAAGCGATGCTGTGTGATGTCATCGGGCTACTGAACAGTCAGGGGCATAAATATATATACAATTTTAGACCTTATGCTCCAGACATACGTAAAAAAATGTATACATATTTTTACCCTTGACTGAACATAGGTCTTTCAACCTCTCATATATGTCTCGACGGACGCATTTAGGACTGCGACCATATACAATATACCTCTCCTAAACAAGGGTTGCATAAAATACTATAATAAAACAATCTGAGTTGTTCCACAAAATTTGTATTAAAAGTAATTTAAGTATGTTTGGAACTGTTTTGTAAAAATCAAACGTTTTGTTGAAACTTTTAATAAGTAAGGGAGGTCGGGGCATTTGTTCAGGTGAGAAAGTTGGACCATTAAATAGTCATTAATCATTTAATTTTGCCTCGCTTTTGCGACTTAACGGGGCAATGAAAGACTGAATTTATTTACATATGGTTATAGTCTAGTTTTCTGACGTTAAATTGTAGGCATAGTATACACACTCATACACACAAACACACAATTAGTCTATAAACAATACACTGCTGAAAAATGGCCTCTCCTATTACCTAAGCGTATGGACGCATTAGGACGTAAATGCCCATAATCGCCACGCGGGGCAAGTGGGCTGGCGATCGCAGTAGTGTGTCCACTCCTTTATAATGATGCTGCTGCCCATCATCAATTTTCAATAAAGAAATGGTCCGTTATACTCAGTGATCGGATTAGGTAGTGCCATTTCGCGGGACTTCGGTATGTTATCTTAGTGTGGACATAACTTCTGAGCCCGACATTTAATATGAAAAGTAAAATTTTTGTTCGAAATTTTACAATTTTATAGTTATTTTGTTTACTTTCAGTTTGATATTGATAAAAAATTGTCTAATTTTACTTATCGAACATGGTTTTAAGGCTATTTTTCCACAATAGCTAATTTTGTCATATGTGTGCGTTTATTAATGTTTTTCTAGTTGTTAATTTCACACTCGTAGTTAAATAATTGGTGTAATCAGTATTTTTTACTTCTTTACCGGACTTTGAGATGCTCTTATTGGGACTCTTTTGGCCGATCTCACTAGACTTTGATTTCGCTCTAACTGGAGTGAGGTTCTGGTGATCTAAAGTAGAGCAGTCATAGAGTTTTCTTTAATAATTATTTTGCTTCTACTACTGTTAGTAGCAGCTATAAAAACATCAAATAAAAGATGTATTCTCAATTACAAAATCCTTTTATTTTTTCATGTTTCTTCAATTTATGACATAACAAGAAAATGTTCTCTAAAAAAATATAAGTCCCAGGATCCCGAGGCTTATCCATGTTAAGTATAATGTTTAAGGTCATTCACCCGAAATGGCACTACCTAATCCGATCACTGGTTATACTCCAAATCTCTTAGTCGACTCTTACGACACCCATGCGAAGAATTGGGGTGGTGACAAATGTATTCCTACTGCCTAAAGTATATAAATTATAGCCATAGTATAATAAATATGTATGTAAATACCCGATAAAATTGAATTGAAACTAGGAATTGGGTTAACAAGTTGATGGAATTCAAGAAAACAAGAGACAACGGAAGGAAAAATTCATATGCGTGAAGAAACGTTAGGTTTTTGGGGCACAGTGTCCGTTGGGAGTATCGGGGAAAGGTGGATTGGAGGGTAAGGGTGGAGCGGTCTTAAGGCGGAGAGATTTTTCATATTGTACTTAAAATATTTCAAAAAACAAGGCACATCATCTTTGCCCACATATGAGCGCGTACTAGGTCTTACAATACCGGTATTCTTGTTTAGCCAATACCGGGATAAACTACCGGTATTAGAAGCCCTAGCGCGTACAGTGCGTGTTACCCAGAAAGAAAAAAAAATGTGTGTTTCAAAAAAAATACTAAATTAAAAAGTGACAATCGTGAATGCTTATGTCAATGTAATTAAACATTTAAAATCGCGTATATTCAGTCACCACACGTGACATGTTTTGTAAAGTCTAGGTCTCATTATGACATTATTGGCCGGGCTCAGTGCTTAATAATACGGCTTAGGCTCTCCGAAACATACCGCAAATAGTGGCTAAATAAATATACGTGAATTTAAATTTTAGATTTCATAAACCAATGAAAAAATACCGAAGTTTATCAACGCCGGTGGTTTTGTATATGACATCTAATATTTTTTTATACACAGTAGTGTTACTATTTAAAAATACAACTCATAATAGTACATTTCCTAACTAGTGCGGGAAAACTTTTTTTCGGCGAGGGTGAAAGTTGGAGCCCGAGTGAAACGAGGGCGACAATCACCAGAGTTAAAAAAGGTTTTTGCACGTGTAAGGGACGATTTTTTTCATAACAAGTGCGTGAAAAAGAGAAATTACCGCGCGCGAGGCGTGCGCAAAGTTCGTTTTTGCGCACTGCTTACGAAAAAATATTTTTTAGTAGATAGATAGATAGATCTTTATTGGTATTAATTATACACTGTCAGAAATGTTACAATAAATTATTTTACAATTACAATACATTCAAATTCATTTCAAAGATAATAAAACAAAAATAAATAAAAAACAAAAATGTCAACAATTCTATCACAATGTCTTGGATACATTATTTATACAATATTATTCAAATTCTGATTTATAATTAATTAACCGATTCATTACATAAATTTAATTTAATTAAGATTCTACATATAATTAGTAACATTCATATTTGATTTGGACATTATCATTCATCCAAGAACTCGTTTACCGAGTAGTACGCTTTTTCTGTGCAATAAGTTTTAAATTTGCATATGAACGCACTCTGTGTGTCAGTCGCTTTTATTGAGTCAGGTATATTATTGTATATTTTAGCGCCCATTACTCCAAGAGACTTGGCAGATTTTTGTAGTCTGTGCACAGGGACAGCCAACCCTGGTTTTCTCCTTTCGGATCTGTGTTTAGCCACCGTGAACTCATGAAGATTTCTCCTCACGTACTTACCGACCTCGAAGACATAGAGAGAAGGCACTGTGAGTATACCAAGATCAACAAAAAGCTGTTTGGCAGGCTCATCCGGAAGGACACCACTCAAGAGTCTGATGGCTTTCTTCTGAATTATGAATGGTCGATCTCTGTCAGCAGCCATGCCCCACTGGTCTATTCCGCTAGTCAGGTGATTATGGAAGTAGGCATAATATGCAGTCATCAGATTCTTTCGTGACAGGGTACGCTTTAAGCGAGATAATGCGTAGTAGGCAGAGTTTAGCTTGGCACATAACATGTCAATGTGCGCACCCCATTGAAGGCTGGTATCAAAGGTGAAACCCACATAACGGGCATTACACACGGGCTCAATTTGGTTGTCATTGACATTGATATCCAAATGCAGTTGTGCGCTGCTAGTGAGAGAAAAATGCATAAGGTTTGTTTTAGCGACATTCAACTGCATGCCATTACTTTCAAACCAGTGCAACAATTTTATAACTACGCATTGAATGTTAGTCCTCAGTTCCTCATGATTAATACCGTGAACGATTGCACAAATATCATCCGCATACATGATAAATTCAGCGGTGGTGCTGGGAAATGGCAGGTCATTCACAAGCAATGTGAACACGGTATTCCCGACGTTTGAGCCTTGTGGTACAGATCTGTCCCCAATAGATCCTGTCTCAGACTGGTCACCGTTTAAAACAGTTACCTGACTACGATTGGATAAAAAAGATTGTATCACGTCCAATGCTGTACCCCGTACCCCGTAATGCTCTAGTTTGACTCTCATGAGTTCATGGTCAACCAAATCGAATGCGCGGGATAGGTCAAAAAATATAGCAGCGACGTACCGTTTCGCCTCCAAATTGACCAGGACAGTTCGCAATAGTTTGCGCGCTGCACCCACTGTCGATCGGCCCGCCCGGTAGGCATATTGCTTATCACTAAGTGATCTGTTCCTGTTGAGAAACCCTACGAGCCTATCACAGAGACCGGTTTCAAATATCTTGGAGATAGCAGGTACAAGAGATATTGGTCTATAGTTTTTCATTAGGTCTTTGCCACCTTTTCCTTTGTAAACTGGAGTCACCCTGATCCTCTTAAGTGAGTCAGGGTAGCAGCCGTCAGACATTGAGGAATTAAAACATTCACACAAGTGATAAATGAAATTTAATGGAAGTTTATGGAGAACTGAAGTCGGAAATCCATAGATATCCTTAGTGGCCTTAGCTTTAATTTTCTTTAATATTTTTAATACCTCAGAAGTAGTAAACGGTGCCATAAACATGGTAGACGTCTGGGCCGGATAGGTGGCACGCAGCAGGCACATTGCATCTAGTAGGCGCGGTCGCACCGGCGTGTCGCGCACCACGCTCAGGTAGTGCTGGTTGAGCGCCTGCGCCAGCTCGCGGTCGCGCCCGCGCTCGCCGCACACCGCGCGACGCAGCACGCCGAAATCGTCTCTCGCACCTACCTTATCCCTGCTAGTTTCAACTTTAATGACATCCCATAAGGCAAGGATTTTATTAGAACTTGACTCGATTTTATTGTTCATAAAAGTCCTCCTGGTTTTACTGAGTAGGCTGTTATACTTACACTTATAGTCATTAATAAGTTGTGTTAATTGAATATTGTTTGGATGAAACCTAGCTAGTAGCCCCAAAAGCAGAATAAACTCCTTGCCCTTTGCAGTCTCTTCATTTAACCATATCTTATCTCTTGGTCTAATCAGTACTTTTTTCATAGGACAGCAGGTTTCAAATGTCCTGTGAAAGTGCTTAAACAGCACCTCAAAGCTACCAGTACATGAATGTGAAAAACTAGACCAATCAAAAATTGCTATTTCGTCGAGAAACTGTGTTAGTTGTTTTTCATTCATAAGTCTTTTTGTGATATAACGTGTCTGGTTCATTGTCGTCATATAAGAGTGTTTAAAAAATATAGCACAATGGTCACTAATACACGTGTCCAATGGAGTAACTGATACAGATTCTCGGGGTAAGTCGGTATAAGCATGATCAAGTAGTACTAGATGGTGCCTTTCTTACGCGCTAAGTGTCTCATTTTACGTCAGGTCCAAAACTTCGGAGGGCTATCTGTACTAAAAAACGTCGTACGAGACACGTGCAAAAAGGAATTTCGTAACTCATGTCGATTTAAAACACTCCTTTCGGTCGTGTTTTAAAAAATTGCCATTCATTTCGAGTTTCACTATTTTTGCACTTGTGGCGTAATATACTATAATAAAACAATTAGAGTTATTCCACAAAATAAATGCACGTGAGTTTAACCGACTCATAATATTTTTTTATAAATAATCTTTATTGATTGTAAATAATAACTACTTATGAAGAATATTGACACCTTTGCGTCGGGAACCAATCGGGGCGGTTTAGATCGGTAGCTTCTTTCAAGGGATTTAGGTTTAATTTTATTTAAATATTATACGTTTATTTTCAAAACTACAATTTATGTACATACATTAAATCTAACTAATCTACTTAACCTAACTTATAACTAAGATTGTGGCATTGTACCGAGGATGCTGGCGGCATTTCCTCGCTTTATCGCAATACTGATGCGTTATGCGATCAATTTAAATTGTTATTTTAAAATTACTTTTACTAATTTATTTTTAAGATTTAATTTGTTGTCAATATTATGTTTAAGTAGTTATTGTTCTCACAATATTTTAGCGTTTAATATACCTCTCAATAGTTTAATTTCAGTTCTGATAATGTTATTTATTTTCTGCTTTATATACTTTTAATATACGTACCCTTCTTACGTCTATACAACAACGTTCGACACCTTTGCTAAGCCGTTACTCGCGTCTGGTAAAGCTCCAGCCTTACTTCCAAGAAGTTCTTGCGTTTTGTTTCCACCTACGGAATCCAATGAATAACAAAACATATCCACTCTCCTCACTTATTGGAAGCGTAAAACATTAACGGCATAGAAAAACAAAATGTAAACGTATACAGTGTGTGCCTCATAAAATTGAAACGGTACATTATTAACTTAATTAACAATAATTTCCACATAGTTTTAATTCATATAGATTAGTGTATCATAATGTATATTGTAATTTATTTTGTGAGATAAATGTATGTAATTTAACCATCCGCATACGAGTTTTTTTTAATAATGACGTTTCCATACTTATGGGGTATAATGTATGCCGAAGGTTAAAAAAAAGCTTGGTATCGTTTTTTTTATTTTATTTTGTACTATTACTTAACTGAAAAGATATCAATAACTACTTTGATTTCGTGGCATATATGATATAATGAATATAATGTATTGAACTAATACATAGTTATGTTTTTTGTTACAGGTACTTACACAATATTTATTCCTGCATTATCTTCATTTATTCCGAGTAGCTAAGTATAAAATCAGTTAACCAAACTTTAAGAGGCCGGTACAGATTTCAAGTTTCAGAAGAATTAGTTCTAATTAGTTATAGTAGCACCTAGTAGGTAGGTATCTATATTACAAAGTACGTTGTTTGTTTGTGTATTACAAAGTATACATACAAATGTAATCTGAAGGAGTAATTATATTCCTTTTTGCCCTACTCTGGCATGTGAAGTCACTACCGAGTTACATCCTATGATAGTCCACTACTGGACGGCCACCGATCGACGGTGATACGGAGCGATTTGCCTTAAGGTGCATTTAGACCAAACGAGAATTCGCTCTTCCTATCCCCCACTCTACGAAATCAACAAATTTCGACGAATCACGTTTTGTGTAACGAACGAATTTCGTAGAGTGGGGGATAGAATGAGCAAATGCTCGTTTGATCTAAATGCGCCTTTAAAAATGCAGCCATCGGCCTTTAGGAGGCCATCTTGCCAATAGATGTACCAATTCGTGAGCTGAATTTTCGCTCGACGGTTCAGTTAATATCAAACGAACCCAAAAAGGGGTGAAGATACAAATTACAATTTAACCCTTAAGAAATTACCCCTAAGTGTTTGAACAATATGAAGTTGGAATTAGCCCTTTGCCCGTTGGATTTAATTAAAGGGTAAATCGAAAATTTATATTCATTATCTTTGATGCTTTTACTTCGGAGTGGCTGATTTCTGGATATTTTTATTGCGCGCGTGAAAGCTTAAGTAATGTAATCTGGGGTACCTATACCTACCTACAGTCAATTTTAAAAATATGTATACATATAATTATCTCATAAATATCACCATCACACCATCACAAAACACACCATCATAAAAAAATATTGGGTATTCTTACACAAATCGATCTAGCCCCACGATAATAGTACTTTGTTTGTGCAGTACGGAATTACTAACGAGAGTGTTAGAATCCCGATGCCGTAGGCGGAGGGCTTTTAATGACTCGAGTTTAGTAGTCCGCTTACCGACTGTGATGCATACAATGTTTTTCATCAAACTTGCCTACAAAAAATAAGTTTCAATACAAAATATTAGTAAATGACGTACGACCATTTCTATTACTCCCTAGGGAATTTCACTTTTCTATTGGTCCGGCTATGCATGCAAGCAATGGCGCGCTTAGACATCAAAACAGTTTTGCGGATATCGTTCTAAATCACACATGTCATAAATAAATATATAGAAATCACCTATTATTATGTAAAGTCGCAGTCGGACTCAAAAGGCTGATCAAAAATATTAAAACCCATCAATAGATAGATTCAACGAAAATACTTGAATATAAATTGTAAGCAATGAATACCGTTATTGACCATAAGTACCATGAACAAGAAACGTTTGTGATTAACAGACAAATATTTGTTTGCCGTGCACCCTAGGATTTGAACCCTGAACCTCTAGCTGCGTCGGAAGGGACAAGCCAACTAGGGTACGGAACCGAAATTACTCGGTTACCCGTGTTATTTCCTTATTTAATATTTATTGTCCAAAAAAATTGCAAATGGAGACGAGCATTCTCTAGTAAATCTTTGGCCAAATTGAATATATTGTAAATAAGTGTTACACCTTGTATGTTGCACTGCTAATGTACTACTAAAAGCTACTAAACTCATAATACTAAAATCCCTCTAAAGGTATATCACCTTCAAACGCAATCATATCTTATCCGTATGAAAAATAACAACAATTTACCAAAACACGCTTAACGGAGCCAAAGGGGAAACTCGGGCAATATGGCACGGGCGTTCACTCAAGCAATAAATCAATAACACGATATTAAATAAAATTCCCTTCATATATTATACGGGGCGCATTGTATAGAAAAACGACCGTTCTAATGTGACCCGCCCTTCCTTCACCACTTTTATAGAGTCAGAGGTAAAGGGAACTAAGTAATAGTATATTGGAGTTCATGTTATACTGGTTTGATCATGTGTCATAGACGACTAATGTTTTTTTAATATGAGAACTTATTGCTTATTAGTATACAATTGTAAACGGGAGGATATTGTAATTTATTGCGATTATGTTGGCGTTATTTCATTTGTAGCTTTGTGCGAATTATATTAAATTGTTAGTCATTTTGATATGTACAATTTACGGCCTTCTTCCGTGTAGACTAATGTTGGTACACCTTTCACTCCTCTCTTTACTCCTAGGTACCTTAAGCAGAGCTATGCTATGTATCTAAATGTGCTTAATGGCTACTAAGCAGGTCTTTCTATCAGTGTTACGATATGCTACATTAATGTGATTCATGGCTTTATATCAAAGCTATCACGAACAACTGATTTTGCATATTTTTGCCTTACTTGTATTATAAATGTCTCCAGATATATCAAGTAAATACTAAGATTAATTGGCCGAGTGGTTTTCGCATCGGCTGCAAAGTATGGCATACGTGGGTTGTTGGAGGTGTTTATTCTTTGTAATACAAGATCTAATATTTATAATCCTTACAGTAACTTAAATCTTAACAAAAAGATGACTTCATACACATCATCAGCCTCACATCATGACAGTCCTCTGCTCGACGTAGGTCTCTCCTATTAACTATGCGAATAGACACATTGCAACTACCCATAATCACCACGCTGGGCAAGCGGATTGCAGTAATGTGTCCACTATAAAGACGCTGCTGCCCATCATCAATCTTTTATCAAAGAATGGTCAGTGACACTCCAACCCTATAGGCGACTCTTATGGCACCCGCGGGAAGAGGTGCTGACAACTGTATTCTTACTGCCGTCACCACACAATTTCTTCAAAATACACCTACAAATTGTGATGTCCTCCCAGAGGTATCCGTCGACGGCGACACCCTAGCTAGTTTTTGCTTGCTCTTTCATGCGCGCGGGCGTGACTTGCAAACCCAAACTTGGTTCTAAAAGTTCTGTTGCATGAAACACAATACAGATTCCCAGTACAATTGTAAGTGTAGTTGTAGGAGGGCTTGGGCCGAGTTTTGCGGAGCTGGCGTTTGGCATCAAGATCTTCAAGACGAGCGCGTTCAAAATTTACTAAGCCCGATTTGACAGCAGTTCGCCATTCCGACCTCCGAGTAGCAAGTTCCTCCCACGATACAAAATGTATCATGAAGCTGAAACAAATGTCTCCGCTTTTCGATCACGCTACATTTTATCCTGGCAACAGCTACATTTCTCATATAATCCCAATTTGTCCGTACACTTGACTGGAACAGACCCCGAGATCGGGGAAATTTGTCTCCATTGAAAAACCTTCGATGCTGTAACCCGATATTGTTATAACGTCTTGCTATTTATCAAGTGTTCCGTTTGGCCCCTGTGTCCTCGTTTTAGGGTATATACGGGCGACAAGTTTGGGATGCTTTTTGGTTAGGATTGATTTGTACCTATGTGAATTGTTTCTATTTAAAAATAACAATAATTCATATCATGATATTCTTGTATAAATCGACTTAGCCCCAACGATAATCAGCTCAATCAAAGCTTGAGTTGTAGGTACTCAGCGACGATATATACAATTAACGATACATTTTTGATATTAAAACAATCAATAAAAAACAATGAAATATTAAAAAACTGAATAAATACAAAATATCCATGGCTAAAGAATAAATATATGTGATAATAATGAACGTCGTACGCTCTCGGCTTCTCTCGAGCTGTTAACAAAAAATGGACGCTTTCCAGAAATACTATTCCCCTTATTCATAAACGTCTTCTCACTTAGCAAGCCGCTAAGTAATGTTTGTCCCTTTCGGTGTAATCAATATGTCTATAAGCCCGAAAGGGGCAGCCAATACATAGCAGGGGGTATGTCTTTAGGGGTCCATATTGGCACTTATACAATTTTTTCTTCGAATATTTTTACTAATACCGTTTTTTACTCATAATCATCATTACTCCGAAAAATTTTTCTCATACTTTTTTTCTTACTAAAAATTATACTTCTACCTACAATGTTCATAACGATTTTTGTTTCGAAATTTTATCCTCCTAAAGTCGTCAAGTAGATTAATCTGTACTCATAAAGTTATTTGAAATAAATTGTTTATTTATAAACATTTTCCCATTAGGTTCACTCTGTTGTGGTATAATTCTTTTATGAATAACATAAACTATGTAGTCATAATGGGCTTTGTGCAGAAACTGTTGTGACATACTCAACTTTAGCATATTTCTTTGTGGCAGATTTCGAGTTGTTCGAATATTATTCGAGCATAATTTCGATGCTCCTATTTATGATGAGGCATAATCGTCAGCCTCCGTAGCCTAGTTGGTAGTGACCCTGCCTACGAAGCTGGAGGTTCCGGGTTCGAATCCCGGCGAGGGCATTCTTTGTGTATTTATTTATCACAAATGTTTGTTCCTTGGTCATGGCTGTCTATGTATTTAAGTATCTATATGTATCTATCTATTATATCGTCACCTGGTACCCACATTACAAGCCTTAATTGAGCTTACCGTGGGACTAGGTCGATTTGTGTAAGATGTCCCAAGATATTTGTGTAAGATGTCCCAAGATATTTATTTATTTATTTATAATCTGGATGTGCATAAAAAGTATCGGCATAGTTTGTTTTAGCATAACAGAGAAGGAATAATTACAACCTCTCAATATAATAGAGGTAGTAGTAATATTCTATACGTTACTTACTGTGTTACTGAGCTGAGTACCTACTTTCTAGGTTGCTAAAAAAAAATAACCTCGAAGACTAAGGCGGGAGCAAAGCTCCCGCCTTAGTCTTCTAACCTAACCTATCCGAGTCGGATCTGCCCCGGAAGGTTTTGTTCGCTCGCTTCGCTCGCTCACTGCAGAAATTTTCACCCTCACAGCAAATTCTGCCTTACGAAAAAGGCAAGTTTCGAACATGTGGCTACATGCCCAAAAAAAAAAATGCAAATATAATTTCTGTCTTATAACACTCGGCGTAATTAATGATATGCCAAGATAGTTTCGGACAAAATAATATTCGAAATATTGTTATTTAAGCCAAGTGATGTTTCTGTCTGATTAAGTTGATGCCAAAATAGATTATACCAAGTCTGTTATGTCCTAAGCGTTTCGGACAAAAAAAGAGGGAACCCGTTTAGTACAGTACCTACTCTGCCACAACCTGATTTGTGCAGGTAGCTAGTTTACAGTAATAGTACGATTTATATTTAATTAAACAAAAATAATTCATACATAAAACCAGTACAGATAAAATTAAATACCTAGAACATTAGAATATATAGCATAAAATAAGTATAGTGAAAAATTATATAAACATAAAAGTTAGTACTAAAAATATGTACGAAAAACAATATTATGAACATAAATAATTCTATGTGATGATGATTATGAACAAAGATTATTCTAAATACCGATCATTATGAAGTTAAATTGTATAAGAAAAAATTTCGGAGTTCCAGTAATCTAAGTTGCAATTTTATAAATACTTTGGCGCACCCTGTCTTTAGTGCGGGCTGGAAATTGTGATGGCAGGTCTTATATGCTATGTAAGAACTTATCTAACTATTATCTATAGTATATACCCTATACTTGTATTTTGTTATTAAGTGTAAAACTGTCGTTAAAATCTATGATTTATTCACTGCTTCCGATAAAAAAAGAGATATGTTTGCCAGTTTGGCTCAGACCCTGATAACCCATACGAGTCCTGAAGTTTATAACAGGCTATGAAAATGTTGTGTGCCATTCTGTACGTCCGTGTGTCACGCCCTAAGGAAGTGCGTGACGTATAACGCCATCAAATGAGCTAGGTGATGAGCAGACGCGACGTGCATCGTTGATTTCGGTGTAGGCACGATATGTTAACTCCGCCATAGACTAACATGGTGTAGAGTGAACACTTTATTTAATAAAGAAAGAAAGTACAAATAAATTTTCCTAACTAGTGCGCAAAAACGAACTTTGCGCACGCTTCGCGCGCGGTAATTTCTCTTTTTGACGCACTCGTTATGAAAAAAATCGTCCCTTACACGTGCAAAAACTTTTTTTTGTGAACTAAGTTCAAGTTCATTTATACATAATAATTTATTACATGTCATTTTTATACTCGTAGTATACATATTTTAAAAACTATGTCACATATGACATGACAATTGTAACTACTATGTGTGGGTCTGTATTTCAAAGAATTCGTCGGTGGTATAACAAGCCATCTCAAGTAATATTTTTTTAATATTATTCGAAAACACTACGTCACTAGAGTTCCTAATACTGATAGGCAATTCATTAAACATTTTTACTCCTAACACCCCCACAGACCTTTTGGATTTAGCTGTGGAATGAGCAGGCACCAGGAGGAGATGACCTCCGCGCGTGCTCCTTCCAGACTTCTGCTCTCGGCTCTTGTAAGAGGTGAAATTGTCCCTGACGTACTTACACGCTTCCAATATATAGACACTTGGTAATGTGAGGATTTTCAGGAAATTTCTTGCTTTGAACGGCTATGCCCTGGAATGATTTGTCCGGACCGTTATGATCCTCAAATCTGTAAGAAAAGAGCGTTTTCTCATCTTAAAGGTCGGCAACGCACTTGTACAACGGGTGTTGCGGGTGTCCATGGGCGACGGTGATCGCTTACCATCAGGCGATACGTCTGCTCGCTTACCTCCTATTCCATATACAAAAGAAGCGCGACCATCATAAGCCACCTGTTTTCGCCGGCATTATGCTGAGAGAGAGCATTTCGTAGCACCATTTTAATTGTCACACTCTTACTTGTCTTTTGTTCTTTTTTCATTGTTTACTATTTTAGTTCACTGTACTAAATATGTTACTTACTTCTCTGGCGCAGCGACCCAAAGTGTGTCTTGGCCTCCAATACGAGAGAACGCAACTGGGTGCGTAGCCAAGTTGCCAATCGCTAGTGCTTAGTAGCGTATCGTAGTTTTCCCTCTCTGTCACTCTTGCATATTAGAGCGACAAAGACAGTTAGCTGCCTTTCGCTTACGATTGACGATTAAGCGCATCTTGGCTAAGCACCATGATCCCGGTCTTGAGCGACATTTTGCAACTGGTCAATTCCGAGACCGCTTAAATCAGCCCTCACAGCATCCGCCCAACGATACATAAATAAATAATATAATAAATATATATACATATATTGCGACATCTTACACAAATCGACTAGGCCTTACTGTAAGCTCAATTAAGGCTTGTGATGTGTGTACCAAGCGACGATATTATATATAATTTATATAATAGATAGATACGATGTATGAAATATCATTTAATAAAAGTCATCTGCGAAGAAATTCAAAGGTGTATGTGAAGTTTCCATCAAGTACTGGGCCTGCGTAAGGACCACGCTAAATTTTCACGTTTGATGTCGAGTTGCTGAAAAATGGCCAGAATATAACAACAACAATAGATAGATACGTGTAGATACTTAAATACAATTTTAAGGAAGCTTCATACATATTGTTTAGAAACACGAACTTTAACTGTTGAACTTGTTTTAGAAGCAGTTACGTAACATTTCTCATTTAGTTCACGGTCTTAAAACTGCTTTTTAGGAACAAAACAGAGAACTGAGTAAAAAGTAAATAGAGTAGTTTTCTGTTTGAGTTTTACTGTTAAAGTATTTTTAGTTTTTGTGCGTTTAACGACTTTAAAAATCTAATACATTTGCTATATTATGAAGATCGCCGGGACACGCTGGATGCAGGTCGCTTCCAACCGGTCTATGTGGAGGTCCAAAGCGGAGGTCTATGTTCAGGAGTGGACGTCTTATGACTGGAATGATGATGATGATATTTTGTTTTATAAACTCACATAAGTTTCCTGCTGCTCGTGTAGTAATTAAATAGGAGATGATAAACAACCGTAAGCGTTTTGGGCGGATTTTTATTTTGTTGTCGTTTTTTAAAATTTTATATTTGGACTTTTTTACATTTTTCTTCTCAGAATCACGAGCTTTTTCGATCCTGATAGAAATAAAAATGTGTTCCAAAAAAATATTCCATTGTGTTGTTTTAATATCTGTATTTACAAATCAGTAGGTACAATTTTTATACGTAAATGAAACTGTATAGCACAGGCGTGAGAGGGATGGCTCATAGATGGTTCCAATCATATTTATCAAACAGACAACAGTTAGTCCAAATTGAATATTATAACTCTCACACAAGAGTATTGGAAAACATACAGTCGGAAACGAAAGCCCTGTCAGGTTCAATCCCACAAGGTAGTAATCTTGGATGCCTATTATTTTTAATTTATATCAATGAACTGCCAAAAATATTTGATAATACTTGTGTCCTCTTTGCAGACGATATTTCCATAGTTTTTCCTTACATGAATATAAACAATAACCTGAATTCTCTTTTGCACAATACCCTAACCAAAGTTGTCGATTGGCTAAATATCCATAACCTAGAACTTAACCTAGATAAAACAAAACTAATGCAATATAAACCGTACCAAAGAAGTAACTTAAATATTAACTTTACATACCTCAACCAAACACTAGAATGTGTCGATTCAACCAACCTTCTGGGAATTGAGATAGACACAAACTTAAATTGGAAGTCTCATACCCAAAAACTTGCTTCAAAACTATCCAGTTTTACTTATGCCTTGATGGAAATAAAAAAACACACCGACTTAAAAACTGCACTATGTGCCTATCATGCATTTGCCCATTCTTGGCTACGGTATGGCATCATTATATGGGGCAATAGTACTAACGTGCCTGATCTTTTTGTGCTACAAAAGAAATGCATAAGGATTTTAGTTAACATAAAACAGACGGAAAGTTGCAGACCACATTTCCTCAAACTTAACATTTTAACCTTGACATCTTTGTACATACTAGAGCTTTGTAAATTCTTGAGAAAGTATAAACACTTTTTTCCAGCACCAAGTAACTCAACAACGTCCTACCTCCGCCCTAGAAACAATATCCCGACGCCAGCATCTAAACTAAAAATGCACAGTTCTAGCCCTTATGTAATGTGCATAAAAGCCTATAATAAACTACCAAAAACTATTAGAGATGAAGAGAAAGATACTAGTTTTAATGTCAAAATAACTAAGTACCTAATAGAAAATAGTTTTTACTCTCTTCAAGAGTTTTTTGAATGTTAATATAACCAAAGACTAAGACATGTGATGTTATTTAATTTGTGTATGTTTGGTAAAAAAGTTGAATCAAAAGTTTTAAATTGTATTTCTTATCCATTTAAACTTAAAGGATTTGGAATGTAAAAATATAGTTATACACGAGTAGGTTGTAAGATTTAGTATTAATTAGTCTTAAGGAAATATTGTAGTGCCCCTCAGGGTTTCATAGCTGGACACATATAATGTATTACCTAATCTTGTATTACCTATGAAAACAATAAACATTACTGATTACTGATTACTGATTACTAATCTACTTAACCTAACCTATATCTAAGATTGGCCCTTGTGGCATTGTACCGAGGATGCTGGCAGCATTTCCTCGCTGTATTGCAATACTGATGCGTTGTGCGAGGAAATCGCCAGCTCTTTGGTCTTTATTTACATCAACCAGACGTTTCGCGATTTCAGCAAACAATTTCCATTGAGTTACTAGAATAGAATAGAATTGTTTATTTGCTTGAACACGTAGTACAATGGTTCTTAAATATAATTTAGTCTAGACACAGTATTCAGTCGATACAATATCAACATGCAAATTATTTTCAAATAAGTACACGAGGGTACTAATAATTATCAACTACAAAATGGAGAATACAGTTAATTTAAATACTTATGTCAATTACTATAAAAAACTAATAGAGTTAGGGACAAACTAAAGTAAGATTAGGTAAATATTTCAAATGTAGGTCAGGGTGAAATTATACAAAACTGATTAATTACATAATTACGATTGTGACAACATAGAATTAAAAAATAAAAATTTAAAATAAGTACATGATTATGTCAAATTTATCTCAGCTAATATGAATTCGATATGTCCCATTTAAAATACTCCTTAATACTATAAAAGCAATGATCATGTAGCCAGTTGGTCAATTTGGTCTTAAATATTTTACCTGTAAGCATTCTCAGCTCTTGGGGGAGCTTATTAAAAATTTTAATACACATATTGGCTGCATTTCTCTCATATATGTCAGAATTACAAGGTGGATGGTGCAAAAGATATTGGTACTGGGTTCTGAGCTGCCTTGTAGACTTTACTTCGCGCTTTAAAAAATACTCGGGGTGATTCACTGTAAATACACAAACTTTCAATATATACATGGACGCTAATGGAAGGATACTGAACTTTTTAAAGAGAGGCCTACAGCTTTCGTCAAATTTAACACCAGCCAATGCCCGTACGCAGCCTTTCTGAATCACAAAAGCCCTCTGAACGTCCACAGAATTGCCCCAAAGTAAGAGACCGTAATTAAGGGTAGATGCCACATATCCGTGGTAAGCTGCTAACGCGGCCTGAGTGGAGATAGTGTTCCTTAGATTTCTTAATGCAAAAACAAATCGCGATAGTTTAGAACACACCATGTCGATGTGGTATTTCCAGTTTAAATGTGTGTCAATAATGACACCTAAGAATTCAGCACAATGAGATTCTTCAATTGGAGTGTTCATGCTATTTATTGTAGGATTGATAAATAGATTTGAATTGGGATGATAAAATTGCGTAAATAATGTTTTATTAAGGTTAATATTAAGGCTGTTACATTCTATCCATCCACTTACATCTAGAAATGATTTATTTATGTCCGAATCATAACATGTCATGTCACTTCCCTTCACTATTATGGTCGTATCATCTGCGAAGAGTATACACCTTTGTGATGTTGATTGTGGGAGGTCATTAATAAATAATAAGAATAATAGTGGACCTAAATTACTCCCTTGTGGCACTCCCGTTTCATTAGCACGGTATGGCGATCTAAACCTTTTTTTTAGAAGATTGTTACCCTCTGTGACCATTCTCGAGATTTCAGTACACTGCGTTCGGTCGCACAAATAACTTTTCATCCAATCAAGGACGTTACCTCTAAGTCCAAAGCCTTCAAGCTTAGATAGGAGTTTTAAGTGATTTACACAGTCAAAAGCTTTGCTCATGTCGAGAAAGATTGATGACACTGGTAATTTGTCATTATTAGCTTCTGATATATATTTTATAAATTCAAAGCAAGCCAGCTCAGTTGAGCGATCCTTGCGAAACCCGAATTGGTCTGGAGATAATATTTTATTTAGAGTCAAATACTCACTAAGTCTAACAAACATGGCCTTTTCGATAACCTTTGAAATAACTGGAACCAATGTAATGGGCCTATAATTGTTTGGGTCTTTTCGGTCACCTTTTTTTAACTTATTTTTCATACACTTTCTTCAACCGTAACTCAGTGGAAGACAAAAAATGTATGGATTTTTCGGGACACATAGTAAGGTAAGCTGTTCAAAAACGGCTGGATCGATTATATTCGAAATAGTTATATTTTAAGGTATATATTTTTTAATAAATTAATGTCTTACGGCCTCGGTAGACAGGGTAGGCTAAGTAGGTCAGGGTTTGAATCCGGCAAGTTTGGGATGACATTTAGAGACAGAATCCTACTTTGGTGTTTCTATGCGATTTTGTTACGCGTTTTTTTTGTTCATTACAATCACCACTTTATTTACCGTTTTATAAAAGCAAATGAGACGATTATGCCAGAATAGCAGACAAACATGCGTCTGCAACAAGATAATCGAAAATGACTCCACTATTTATAGTCAATAATTTGGGAATGGTAATGACTTGATTGTTGCGACTGAATAATCGCATTGAACTACCCATTTATAACTTGAGTTTATAACTTGAGTAGGAATTAGTTCTAAATGTACTGACGCAAATATTATTCCAATAATAGCACCTTTTGTTATCAAATACAACGAAGATCTCACTTAAGCTTTTCCTCTAAGAATACGAGAATCTATATTTATAATATCTTGTGATCTATTGGAAATTCCTGGTAATATTATTTACTGTGTTACGAGGCGTTGAAAATCGGTTGTAGTAATAAATTCTATATCAATAATTAACATCTTCGCCTAGCTCCATAGTTAAAGTAGCAAGGATTATTAATAGTTACTGAGCAATATGCTACATAATAAATGTATACTAAGCAATGCACAAGTTGCAGAAAATTCTCAAAATTGCGGAAATACACTCTGAAAATCCTAGAATTTTCATTCATCTTAAATTTTAAGAGTAAGTTCTCATTGAGAATGTTTCCATGGGAACTTATAAAAATGTGTTATAAATCATTATTTTAAATCGTTAAGAAGTAAACAAAGCTGTAAATATAACTCACATGTATCTTGTATGGTCTTGGCTTGATTAGATTATTTGTTAAATTAAGGTTTCCGCGAAAATTCTCTATGCAAGTTTCGCAAGTTATGAAACTTCTCCTCGGTAAAATGTAACTTTTATATAAACTTTCTAAGCAGGATTGTGTATACATTTTTGGCTTTAAAAATCAACATGTTCAGACACCATGAGCTTTGAAGTTTTGAAAACCCCATACAAAAATTCAAAAATGTTCTTTCTAATACATATTTTTTTTTTACCATATTACGTCATGAAGCCGTGTGACGGCAGTAAGAATACATTTGTTACCACCCCAACTCCTGCGGGTGTCGTAAAAGTCCACTAAGGGATGGAATTGTAACTGACCCTTATTTGATAAAAGATTAAAGATGGGCAGCAGCGTCATCATAGTGGACGCATTACTGCGATCGCCAATCCGCTTGCTGGGCAATGGGCATTTACCTCCTAATGCGTCTATACGCATAGTTAATAGGAGAGGCCTCCGTCCAGCTGTCGACTATCATAGGCTGATGATGATGATGTAAATCTCAAGCGGCGCATATTCGGTCGACATTGTACGTGCTTGGATGTCTTGATACAAGTATCAATGCTCAGATATTAATGCGCGCCTTGGCCGCTCCTTCGTATTTGGCGGCGACTGAACTGTTTTATTAGAATTTCTGCGAGGGCGTAAAGAAATCAGGATTCCTATTGTGTATGTGTACGTTGGAATTTAATATAGCACCCCTCTCCGTTGTGCACTGGCGGTAAAAAACGATCGTTTTTTTAAACGCTTCCTCATTAGTGTGATTTCAAACGGTGCGTTTACCATGTCATCGCAATGAGCTCCCGATATTGCGTAAAATGTACATGGTAAATAAATACTCCTTTTTCGGTATCTTTAGTATCAATATTTATTTATTTTTGTCAATATTTCATCCTGAAAATCATGCTCGTATTGAATATTGTCCATATTCAATATTATATAAAATTAATGAGATATTGCGAATTCAGACAAACATTTCCATTTTAATTATATGTACTAGCCTTTTATCGCGAAAATCGAAAATTTCGAGGATTTTTCTCTGTCACTCAAACGAAGGCGTCATTAGAGTGAAAGAGACAAATCTCGAAATTTACGAATTTCGTTTTTCGCCGTAGGGCCGCTGGTAACTTACCGAACGTTCAAACAATCCCTAACAGAACCGCTTGCAGAACTGCGCCATCTATTGTCCAATTTTGAAAGGCTCCAATCTTCCGGCCTTCTATTTAAAACTACATTGAGTTGTGATCGATTTGAATTAAGTATTTTCCTGACTTATCCTTAAGGCCTACTGCGAACCGTTATGGACGTGTTACCTCTCTCTATGTTACACTCGCAAATTTAAGTAAGTGTTAAGAAGTATATTATAGTCCTCTTGTACTCGCAGCTGTCGCAGGTAAAATTAAATCTTTTAAAAACATTTTTATATTTTCGTTTTTTAATACATGTTAGTCGTACGTACACGATCATAATCATACATGTCTTAAAACAAGTCCCGCCGAGTTTCTTACTGGTTCTTCTCGCGTCAGTAGTGTAGGGTCAAAACCTCATCTTTTAATTTCATGTGTATGACGATTCAAAAGCGCTTTGACTCAAATTCAAAGCCAAAGGATTAATTATTCAAGTGGACCCAGCAACAAGCACTTGTGAGTCATTAAAATAACTAAGAATTAAATAAAAACTTCCGGTTCTAACCCTACAACCTGACCCGAGAAGAAAGAAACTCAGCGGGACTAATTTTTTCAAATAATATCTTACTAAAATGCATTAGAAAAACTAAACATAAAATTGTTTTAAAAGAAACGGGCTAACTTTTTTTATGAAACTCAGCGTTTAAAAGCGTTAGTGTACTCTTACCTCCTAAACCATCCATTTCGATGCTCCGTTTGTACAGACAGACGATATGGGTCGTATTAAAATCATTCAATTCACTTACGAGCAGTCACATTTAATAACATGTATACGTATCAGACCATATGTCTAGGATATAAGGCTCAAAATCGTTGACATGTTTATGGAGCCGACCGTTCTGCTTTTTGGCTAACGAAATTGAACTGCAATTCGGATAGCTGTTTATTTGCATGTGAAAATGTACTGGTGTAGTGAATAATCCTTTGCTAGGTACAGTATATTCTTAAAGTGTTAGTTTTATAGTGGTGTCACATTCAGTAAGATATATTTGGCCGCATGGTGATGGCCGTAAGAATACGTTGTCACCACACCAACTCCTCCCGTGGGTGTAATAAGAGTCGACTGAGGAATTAATGTTCCTGTTCATTAAATTGAAAATTGATGACAGGCAGCGTCATCATAGTGGACACATTACTGCGATTGCCAATGCGCTTGCCCAGCGGGGTGATTAGGGAATTTACCTCCTAATGCGTCTATAAGCTTAGTTAATAAGAGACCTACGACCAGTAGCCGTTTAAAGCCGCAGTTTAAAAGTAAAAGTTACCTCCACTCAATCGCTATGCAACGACAAGGAGATAGATACTCGGGTAGGCAGAGCATCAACTGTTTTGGGAAGCTTTTTTTGCACGCGTATGGAGGGACAGTAAGCTCACTATTCACACCAAAGCCCTTGCACATCAGACCTGCGTCCTAAGCGTGCTGCTGTACGTGTCAGAAACTTGGACAACATACGCAAAACAAGAACGCAAACTCAATGCTTTCCACATTGCTACGCTGCCTGAGAACTACACTTAGAGTCACTTGGCAGCACTCGCACTTGGTTTTGTGTAACGAACGAATTTTGTAGAGTGGGGGATAGAATGAACATTCACGATTATCACTCATATTTTAAAGACAAACGGGACTTAATCGCATTAAAGTTTACGCGATTAAGACCCGTTTGTCCTTAAAATATAAAATGAGCATTCGCTCGTTTGGTCTAAATCCACCTTAACGTATCTGTTACTTGGCAAGTTATGGTACAGCTACAGATCAGTAAATCGTGCAAAAAGAGCTTAACGAATGTTCGCAAAAGTTCTTTTTTAGCAGTCTTAAATAACCCTATTTAAAAGCCATTACTGGGGTACAAGGAAACGCAATCACGCTATCTTCTGTTATCGCCGATTTCGATATCGATTCGTTATCGCCAGATGCTGAGATAGTAGTGGACGCTAAAGGTTATTCGCTACATACTTTATTCGAAAAAAAAAGACCAGAAAATTGTATAGGATAAGACATTCCGATATTTTGTTGATTCGCATTGTTTCATGTTTGGAGCATTTCTCATTTGAAGGGTCCACGGAAAAAACATGTCCCGTGCTTAAAAAAATCGGGGCAAATTCACACCTTCTGTTAAAAGTAAGGTGGTTTTTCCTTCTGTAATTTGAATTGACTAGATATGTTCTTTCCGTGGACCCTTCATTTGTAATAATTATTATTTATTATAACAACCTAACCCGTCAACCCTAACAAGAAGGAACCGTCAAATGCGCCAACATTGCCACCACGGGAAAGTTTGCCCGCAACGCAATTTTTTTACAAATCTGTTTGTGGAGTAAATTTAATCAGAGTTCTGGCAACTCCACTATTTTAAGTAGAAACTAGGTTATATGGGTGGCAACACGGCGCATCATATTAGCAGCTAACGTCAATCAGTAGCTTGTTCCAACTCGTTGAGTGCAGAGCGTTATTTGGCGGGCAAATTCTTAGTGAAGTTTCAAGGTGATTTGTGCAAAATGGGGAAGACGCTGGTAGGTAAAACTCATGTCATGTAATAAAATAAGATGTGTAGATTGTTTTTCTGTTAATAAAGTTACTAAAAGCCTATTATTAACGGAGTTATTGCCTTAGAGAATGATACCCAGCCATGTAGCAGCCGGTCATTGTAAACTTTGCCCATCGCCTAAAACGTCCTAGGGTTGTCACCTCGTTGTATTTACCAGCCTTTGCGAATAAAAGAGGTTATTGTTTTACAACGAATATTTACATCGTACTTTTTTTTTATTCTTTTTACACTACGAGTATTATCAACAGACTTTAATATTAACAGGAAAGTGTTCTCAATTCGTGTGCATTATTATTATTTGTATCTCTCTTTGAACACGGGCCTATAAATCCCGGTCTTTTGATAGGCTTGCGCGGGGATACAGATCCAACACGTAGAGTCCCTTTGGAGAAATTTGCTGTCTTTTACATCTGCTGCAACCCATTCACGGGCACAAAAATAGATATCCGTGAACCGGTCCCAGCAGGCATATAGAGGCTATTGGAGATTATATGGAAAAGACTAGTGGGTTATGGTGATGAAGGTTGGATGGATGATTGGTAGGAGGTAGTACTTACCTAAAATTATAGGTAAGAATTATTATACTTACATTAATTAGGTACGTTTCTTTTATTTTAATGTATATGAACAAGAGTTGATGTTCATTTATTTGAAATTTAACATGTTAATAATTGTTAATTGATCTCAAGAATCTTTTTATTGTTTTCAATTACTCGTAGTACCCAAGTGTTATTCTATTATTCAATATTAATAAAAAAATGATCATCATAAGCTTTGTCTTATTTTACCTTAACGCTTTTCACAAATTAACTCAAAAGTGACAACCCTAACACTTTTGAAATCTCAGGTGCCGTTTGTATGGGAAAGGGAAAAAACTGCCAGGTAACATTGCCCACTTTATTTATTCAAAAATTTACACAGTTATCGCTGAGCTGTTTACAGGAAACGGTAGGATTGCCCGTAAGCTAGGTGTGATTCTTGTTTCAAAGCTATACGAGCTATATTTAAGTGCAAAATCGACGTGGGCAATGTTGGCCAAAAGTCCGGATAACTTTACCCGCCCTCAAAATCGCAAAAACTATAAATAAAATGATGATTTAAAAATTTTTACGAGACATAGACAACTGCACTTGATCACAATATACCTGTTAAGCCAAAAAAAGTAGTAGGCTTTCATAGTTTTTTTTTGAGAAATTCGTGTTTTTTTGAAAAAAGTGGGCAAAGATAGGGCATTTGACGGAAATAAATTTAATTCGTAACTGTGATAATCTAATTTGTAATTCAATTTTAAATAAATACATTACCTATCGAAAGAATCCTCTTATAAATATGTTACGACGTTTTTATTAAACACAGAATTTAAGTTCACAGGGACAATTTTTTGAGCTTTTTTGCTTATTTTGCATTTGACTGTAAAAATATATGCATGTGTAGTTATACATACATATTATTAAATTAACTATCCCACTCTACATGTTAAGTTGTCCCTTGTGGCACTGTACCAAGGACGCTTTCCTTGCTGTCATCATCATCATCATCAGCCTATGATAGTTCACTGCTGGACGTAGGCCTCTCCTATTAACTATGCGTATAAACGCATTAGGAGGTGCCCATGTTTCTTGCTGTAATTCATTGTAATTTTTAGATAAAAGTATCAATCTTTTTTTTACATATTTTTATGATTATATTTGCATTTATTTCAGTGTTCTATCTGAATACAAATATAATAGTTTTATTTGAAGTCACCAATAAAAATTTAGATATTTTGACCAAAAGTTACTATGCGTCTCACTTTTAAAAGTACTAGCTCACTAAATCCTTAGGACTGTATTTAAAATAAGTTACGTAGATGGTCCATTACGTCTGCGGGCATAACTAAAACGACATTCTAAACTTCGTAATTGCAAGAAGATAAAATAATATAGCAGGTGTAACTTACTAGCAAGATATATCGTAGAATGTTAAATTAAATAATGTAACCACACCGCAGGCCGGACCTCCCGCGCTAAGTAATTATAAATAACTATAATTGGCAAAGATTTGTTTTATGCAAATGGCAGCCATATTAGCATAAGAAACGTGGAATCGAAATGTAGTAAGATAATGTTTGGACATAAATACTATACACTGTGCTCATATTTATTATCGTTTTTAGGGTTCCGTAGCCAAAATGGCAAAAACGGAACCCTTATAGATTCGTCATGTCCGTCTGTCCGTCTGTCCGTCTGTCCGTCTGTCACAGCCGATTTACTCGGAAACTATAAATGCTACAGTAACGAAATTTGGTAAGGATATGTGTTGTATAAACCGCTATAGGATTATGATACTAAATTGTAAAAAAAATCATTGGGTGGGGGCCCTCCATACATGTAACTAAGGGATAGAATTTTTTTTTAGTTGTATATAAGCGTGTGGGATATTAATAGAAAGGTCTTTGAAAATGATATGAAGGTTTATAAATCTCATTTATATTTAAGCAAATCTTTTTCGAGTTATCAGCTCTCAAAGTCTGAAAAATGTGTCCCCCCCTCTATTTTTTAAACTACGCGATATAAAATTCTAAAAAAAATATATGTTATGCACATTAATAAACTCTATCAACGATTTTTAGTTTGATAAAATTATCTCCTATAGTTTTTGAGGTAGGTTGATTTAACTGTATTTTTTTAATAATAAATTGATAATGGTACGGAACCCTTCGCGCGCGAGTCCGACTCGCACTTGGCCGGTTTTTTTTTATTGAATAGTTTCCTTCACACATTGAAGGCACCACACCAAACGTAATGTAATATAAACATAATTGACATGCATTTAAACATTGACATGTAATATAAACATTTTATGACATGCATGAATATGAAAATTATAATTTAATTTAATGTATATTTTCTTTTTAAAATTATTTAAATAATATGTATAATATGTTCAATAGATTATTTTAATGTAAACTGTAAATTAATTGACATCCTAATTTTATTTTATTAATTATAACATGTAAAATTTTTAATTTTATGAATAAATAAATATGAATAATATGAATATTGCGAAGGGATATTCATTTCCTAACGTTAAATAAATAACTGTAATGATTTTGCAAGAAATGATGCCGTATAGTTACAAAACTGGGGCATTACAAATAAATTGTAAACCTTATTTGGTTTTTCTATCATAAATCATTGACTCTCAATAATAAATTGTTGAAATTTTATTTACTTAAATATTCATAAAACACTATTTGAGAGGATAATACCTGTAAATAATTTCATATTAAAGGATTACAGTTCTCGTTATTTAATATTTACATTGCCATAAAATCAGATAATGTTAGCACGGTTTCAATTATGGTAGGTAAGCCTTTTAGCCTGTGGTATTGAGTGCGTGAGATTCATCATCATCATCATCATATCAGCCGAAAGACGCACGTGCTGAACATAGGCCTTCCCAAAGATTGCCACAATGACCGGTCCTGTGCCACCTGCATCCAGCGGATTCCTGCGACCTTCACCAGGTCATCAGTCCACCTTGTGGGGGGCCTAGCCACGCTGCGTCTTTCGTGAGATTAATCATAGCCAAACCCCATTAGAAATAATTCCCGTTAATATCTTAAGAGTCAACTAAAGGTATCCCCAAACTTATCGACGCTTTCGCATTTATAAGGCAAATCGCTCCGAATCACAGTCGCTCTGTATCGTCCGAGTTATTTCTTTTTCGCTCTTATTGCGTAATAATAAAGATTTTCACTCTACGAAATCCGTTCGCTTTCGTCGAGTGGGGGATAGAATGAGCATTTGCTCGTTTGGTTTAAATCCACCTTTAGGCGACCGGCGGCGAGTGAATTCATAAGTTGCAGTGGGAGACCGATATTGATACGAAAAATAGATACGCACTCCTGTGTAAAAAAGAGACACGGTGATACTCGCCAGGCGGTGATAGCTGCAGTGTCAGCGCTGCGGCAGCGTCGAGCCTAAAAATGGTATTCACTAATGCACTTTAAACGACACTAGTGCTCGACGACGAATGCGGCGTGAGCTGGAATTACACTGCGTCGAGAGTTACCGCCTACAGTTCGACGACGAGCTGTTCTACGTTAGTGACTACCGTTTTTCGCAGCGCTGTGCTCTACGTCGAAGTGAAGGCTGTCTCGTCGTCGAGCTCGTTGACGAACGCAGCGTCGAATGTATGAATAAGAGAATAGCATAGCAGATAGGTGGGCGAGTATCGCCGTGTCTCTTTTTTTACACGGGAGTGCGTATCTATTGTTCGTGTTTATAGCCCATAGTTCATAGCTTAGTAGCTTGTGGTGATACCAGTGCCTAGAGTCAATGACATATAATAACAGACAACAGATAGATCGTAGCGTACAAGTCGTAAAATAAATTGGTGCCTCATATTCGGAATGTTGAGGTCATTGATACTTTTCATTTAACTTCAGATATAATATATTGCAATATTAGGATCGATTGCATAGCAAAGGTCTTTTCACAAAAATCCTATGTATCCGGTGTCATGTGCTAAGATGATAATATAATATATGTAAAGTGATTTCATGTATTTATTTCACACCTAGGACTGCAAACAAACCTGTATACCTAAAGTTTGACCTTACATATAAACTATTTGCTTTATCACTGTAGGTACATAGTATAAAATAAAGTCACTTTTTCTGTTTCTATGTCCCTTTGTACGCTTAAATCTTTAAAACTACGCAACGGATTTTGATGAGATTTTTTTTAATAGGTAGAGTAATTCAAGAGGAAGTTTTTATATGTAGGTATAGTACCCGTGTGAAGCAGGGGCGGGTCGCTAGTTTATACCATAAAATAATAAGTACATTCTCGTATTCATTTACACAATATGTCATTTCTTATATTATCTTATCTTATAATTTATGTATCATTTTGTTCTACTCTACCGTTCCATTTACTCCCCAAATCACCCTATTGTGACGTCTTCGCGACAACAATCCGGGGTCTACTTATTAGAGATTCATACTTTTAATGTAATATCCATTTTTATTTACTCGAGAAAGCCAATTAAAACGAACTTGCTGTTTTAAGGAAGACCGGCACTCGGACCAAACAACTCGAAAAACCACTTCGTCTCAATTTACCTCTCAACTCGAAAAAAACAAAATAAAAACTAATTAAGAGGTCACCTCGAAAACTCTTCCTTCAGTCCTTACCACGATGAGCAACCGTACTATGTGCTTGCGCGAAGTTATTAGGAGCATTCCCTGAAAACGTGTCGTAAGCGACACTGTCTTTTCAATACTTTTGAAAAATTTAATTAGTAAGCCGAGTTACAGCATAATAATAACATATCAAGGCTTTAAGATTGACACTGTTTCCAAGCAGCTAGCATATTTTATTGGGGTAGCTACATGTAACATAGCGACATGTAAGCGACAAAAAGGAGATGTTTTCATGGAATGCTTCATTAACGCGCGTTTACATTCTATCCGGCTTGCTCGCTCCAATACGCGAGTACGACCGGGATGGAAAGCCCTATACTTGGCAGTGTATCTTTTAAGATACATACCGTAAGATTGTAAGAGGCTATTTGAGATCCACGGGGCTATTTGGCACTAAGGATGAAACAGCATTTAAATCCTATTACTTTTTAGCATCGGATTATAAAGAAAATACGTGGTTCCATGTATAAGATATTTGTTCCAAATAATTGCCACGGGAACATTTATTTGGGTCTAACACCTTTCATTTCCATGCTACCAAATAGCCCCTTGGGTCTCAAATAGCCCCATCCTACGGTACTTTTTAGACAGAATTTTTTGGTCTATGCAAAGTCGAGGATAGAACGCACGATTTTTTTAAATTCTGCCAAGTTTAGGGATAGAAAGAAAACGTGCGTTAATAACGTAGCGGCAGCTCATGGTACAGTCAAGGACAAAAATATGTATACACTTTTGCACTTTACTTTTACGGCATAAGATAAAATAGTGTATACATAATTATGCCCTTGACTGTACGGCTACAGTAGTCGTATCACGAGTTAGTACTGTGTTCCGTTTTGGGGGTAAGATAGCCGGTGTAATTCCTGGCATAGATGGAGGCAATCCATCTAAGTCCTCAGGGTAGGCAGCGCATAGGCGATGTTTTGATCACTATGCCCATGGGCCTCATTTCCAGCTTTCTATCAGGTGGGCTGAGAGCTCAGTTGTACCTTCGTCACATAAAAAAATGTATGTAAGTACCTACTCATGGTAAGAACAAAACCACTTAATTTCGTTAAACGACAAAAACAAAGTTTTTCGTTTTAATGAGATTTCTCGACGATGAATCACGGCGACAATCATCATTAATCATTTATTTTTTGTGATGATGAATCGTGATTTTTATACAGTAGTGTGAATTAAAGTTTGAGGGACTGAATCATGATTATTGGAACGCTATTGTCATTTTTGTGGCGAGTGTGACGTCATAGGTTCATTTGTGTGGTTCTATAAGGATATTCACATTACCTAGTGGGTCACAAGTTCCAAGATACAGGCTCAGCTTAGTTTGGGGTCCACTAAATAACGCTTAAAAATTGTAAACATGTGCTTCATCATCATCATCAGCCTATGATAGTCCACTGCTGAGCGTAGGCCTCTCCTATTAACTATGCGTATAAACGCATTAGGAGGTAAATGCCCATAATCGCCACTCTGGGAAAGCGGATTGGCGATCGCAGTAATGTGTCCACTATGATGACGCTGCTGCCCATTATCAATCTTGTCGAATGGTCAGTGACACTTCAATCCCTTAGTCGACTCTTACGACACCCGCAGGAGGAGCTGGGGTGGTGACAAATGAATTCTCACTACCGTCACCACACGGAAAAACAAACCTTCATCTCATACAAAAATCACCACTGCGTCACGTTTTTTAGGGACACAAAATAAGACAACGAAAAGAATTATGACCCATTTAATAAAATGATTAAATTTTTTCCACAATATGCATACGTATATGTTTATGTACACAAAACTATATAATTATGTAAGTAGAATATACTATAAGTAATTAATTGAAGTAACCTAACGCGTAAATGGTTTACATTTCACAAATACCTATTCTTAGCAGTCAAACCTACTTACATTCATCGACTACGATATATTAATATTGACAACCCACAAATAGCGAAAACCAATATTGGAAAAACAATAAGACAAACTGTAGCGAAGTATCATCGTGTCTCATCACATTACTAATATAATACCCGATC
>JALPQI010018771.1:0-21726 GCA_025490895.1 Thaumatotibia leucotreta
TGTACTTTTCACGGAACCCTTCACTTGTTGGAATCTCAATTATTTGGCCTGTATGGTCCGATAGTCCCATATTCATAACTCTGGAAACATACTGATGACAGTTTGTTAAGATATTATCTATACAAGTTTGTGACACTGAGGTAATTCTAGTGGGTTCATGAATAGTAGGTTTTACATTATATTCAGCTAATGTCGACAAGAACTCATTTGACGATGCATCATCACTTAAAATATTGATGTTAAAGTCCCCAGCTATGAAAACTTTCTGCCTTAATTTCCGCACACGAAGAATTAGTTTATTTAACAAGTAACCAAAAGTTCTGATAAACAGTTTAAAATCACTGCCGGGAATTCTATAAATGGTTATTATTACAAAATTAAGTTCAGGCACATAAATACCACATAGTTCAACATTCATTTCAATAGCCATATCTGATATCCACTGCAAATTTACACAATTTAAAGTTTTTTTAACATAGATACAAACACCCCCTCTCGATTTTCGAGTTCGGCAAAAATATGATACCAATTTGTAACCCTCTATTTGTAAGGTAGACACTTCATTGCTTTTCAAAAATGTTTCTGTAAAACAAAGAACATCAATTTCAGTAGTTTCCGTAAGAATTTCAATTTGGCTTACTTTAGACTTCAAACTTTGTATATTTTGATGAAAGATATTGAATGTATGGTCCTTAATCACGAAAAAGATCATTTCTTTCTGACAACAAGCAATCTGGATTCGTTTTTTCAATAGTAGTATCATCAGAGGGTCGAGATACAGTATCTTCTTGTCCCAATTTTTTTTGAACATTTGTTATGAAATGTCGGAGATTTAAAAATACATTCCTTATACCAAATCGTGTGATTTTGCCAGTGTAATTTGAGAACATATCAAGTGTTAAGTCTAGATTAGTGTCAAAAATACATGCATAGTTGTGGCTTTGTAAATCCATAGTAAGCAAATTGTTGAACATTTCAACTTTATAATTAAAAATTAAGGCTCCACAAATATATGTAGGTACACAAATTATAATGTTAGTGTGTGTTATACCTTGGAGCGTTTCTCTTAGATAATTTATTAACTTAATACTATTTTCATTTGAAACAATGTCTTTTTCACTTATAAAGATTACACAATAGTCATCAAACGTATAATTATTTAACTTTTCCTTTAAATTTCCCAAAACATCTCTAACGCTACCATTAGGAACAACGTAGTGGCACATTTTATCTATTTCCTGGTCAAACGCATGTTCAATCGATTGTAGCGTTTTTTTATTTTTACAAAGCCGGCTAAGCTAAGTTTGGGTTCCAGGCGAAGCAAGTAGTAGGTATATCTACTGCTTTTCTCAAATTGCAGTGAAATATAAATCGGTAGTCAATTTCTCAGTACACAAACAAATAACTCAAAAAACGAAACGAATCTACTCGTAGGTACAACTTAAAAAAACTTATTCGTTTTTTTTTTACTGTTTGAGGTAATCTTTTACGCGATGACAGTGACATTTAATTCGTTTTTTTACAGTAATAATGCCAAGATGTTCTGTCACTTTGCAAGTTACACTTATAGTTATAGTTACTGTTACTTCCGGTACATTGCAGTCCTAGGACTGCAAAGTAGTTATGAAATGCTATTACATTTCAAGTTCAATTCTCGAACCAGCGACAAGGAACTACTTGGTCAAATTTGACGTACGTAATGTCAACCATCAATTGCAAGTCTGAGAAAAGTATTTTTACACTAAGTATGACAGTATCTCATTGTGAGTCCCGTATCTTTGCCTATGCAACTTATCTTAAACAAGTCGTACCGTATAAAAATAAAACAATATAATATTATAAATTAAGTCAAGGTACAGTCAAGGGAAAAAATATGAATACACTTTTGCTCCTTATTTTTATGGCATAAGATAAAAAAACCGGGCAAGTGCGAGTCGGACTCGCGCCCAAAGGGTTCCGTACCATTTTATTATTTAAAAAATCAGTTAAATCAACTTACCTCAAAAACTATAGGAGATAATTTAATCAAACCAAAAATCGTTGATAGAGTGTATTAATGTGCATAACATATATTTTTTTTTAGATTTTTATATCGCGTAGTTAAAAAAATAGAGAGGGGGGACACATTTTTCAGACTTTGAGAGCTGATATCTCGAAAATGATTTGCTTAAATAGAAATGTGATTTATAAACCTTCATATCATTTTCAAAGACCTTTCTATTAATACCCCACAAGCTTATATACAACAAAAAAAAAATTCTATCTCTCAATTACATGTATGGAGGGCCCCCACCCCAATAGTTTTTTTTACAATTTAGTATCATAAGCCTGTAGCGGTTCATACAACACATATCCTTACCAAATTTCGTTACTGTAGCATTTATAGTTTCCGAGTAAATCGGCTGTGACAGACGGACAGACGGACAGACGGACAGACGGACATGACGAATCTATAAGGGTTCCGTTTTTGCCATTTTGGCTACGGAACCCTAAAAAGTGTATAAATATTTATGCCCTTGACTGTACAAGGTCAAAGTAGTCAAGGTACTTACCTTTTAATATCAATAACCAAAATACGAAGATTAATATGTGCCACATCATTGAACTATTGCAATCGCTGTATCCGCTCATCGTTTTGTATGAATCTGTTTATGAATAAAGGGGTCAGACTTGACATGGTCATTTATAGGGCCCGTAATTTTCGGTCCGATCGACGACATAAATTGAAGGTTCATTTAGACCAAACGAGCATTCGCTCATTCTATCCCCCACTCTACGAAATCAACGAATTTCGACGAATTACGTTTCGTGTAACAAATGAATACTCCAACTGTTCCTTCGGATGTCGTTAGAGTAGACTAAGGGATTGAAGTGTCACTGACCACTAGTTAATAAAAGATTGATGATGGGCAGCAGCGTCATCAATGTCATCATAATGGACACATTACTGCGATCGCCAATCCGCTTGCCCAGCGTGGCGATTATGGGCATTTACCTCCTAATACGTCTATACGCATAGTTAATAGGAGAGGCCTACTTCCAGCAGTGGACTATCATAGGTTGATGACGTGTGATGTGATGATAAAATTTAAGCAAGATGGAGGATAACTGAGCATGGGCCGACATGCTCTTGGCCGGTTGTTTCTAAAGTCCATTCATTCTTAGTTGTCCTATCTAGAAAACAATTTCTAACTTAAAAGTACAGGTTTATTGTTTTTAACTACTGTTTCCTTAATAAAAAATTAAGCAATTTACTAATCACTACGGACGGACTGCACAAATACGGACTCAGGTATTTTGGTATAGGCAAATATGGCAGTTTACAACAAAAAACGTGTACTTTATGTTAGAAAGTTGTTTACTAGATAAGATAACTAAGGCTGAATGGACACAGTATACTTAGACACCCATAATTGGAAATACTCGCTTCATTTTGGAAACATAATTACCTACCTACAGCGTGGGGTAAGATCGGATGAGAGGTTCGCGATTCAAAAGGCACTGTTTTTACAAAATCTAAATTTACACTATATCTGGCGTTATATGTGATGGCGGACATAAAACCAAGAAAATGGCGTGGTAAGGCAGTGTATTTCTTTAAAAATGAGGTCTATGTTTTGAAGATATTTGAATTATCCGCACTTACATCGATCCACACTAATTGTTACATTTTTATTGCGTTCATATAATAATATGATGCGAATTAATAATAATATTGTTAGTATGACTTAAAACGGAGTAACATGGCATTTTGCAACACTGCCGAATTATCGGGTGCTCTATAATTCCAATTTACTTTACATGGTAAATATCCCGTTTTAAATCATAATTATTTATAGTGTTAACGATCATATGAGCTTAAAAACTTATAATAATATTATACCTTTATAAAACAAGCCTCGTTTTAAAACACGGCAAAACACATGTCTATTTTGATCTAAATATCAGATTAACGTGAAAATAGTAAAAAATAATTCTAAACTAAAATAACCTTCCACCGTCTGAGGAAATTCCTATAAACTTTGTCATGCTTCATCAACTTTTATGGCATAAAACAATCTGAATTGATTAAAAATCGAATTCCCAAACAGTGAAGTCAATAATCATAACTTCAGTTTTCGAAAAAAACATTGTTAAATGGGTGTGTTAATGTTAACAGCGTTTATCATCTTTAGTTCAGTCTCGTATCCTCACTTTATTTGGTCACGTATGCCGCCGAGGAGAGGTGGCTATTGAGCGACTTGTGGTCCAGGGAAAGATTGAGGGAACCAGGCCGCGAGGAAGATCGCCTATGAGGTGGACTGACCAGATAAAAGCGGCTGTAAATGGCTCGACATCACTGCATGAATGCACGAGGAGGGCGGCCGTCAGAGAGGAGTGGCGATGTGTTATAAAGCTTGCCACCAACAGCTGAAATGATGACCTCTGGCAAGTGTTAACGACAAAGAAGAAAATGCTGTTAAGTGCTTTATTAAAAGCATGAGGTATGTGTTCCTCGGGATGGACGTTGGAGCGGAAAGGTTCTCGAGTGACGGCCACGTACTGAAAGGCACAGCGTGGATAGATAGGACCCCACAGGATTGATGACTTGGTGAAGGTCGGGAGTCCGCTGGATGCGGGCGAAGGACCGGGCATTATCATATGGCAAATTGGGGGAGGCCTATGTTCAGCAGTGAACATCTTTCGGCTGATTTGACGATGATGATAATGACCAATCATGTGCTAAACCCACCGGCTGACTCCTTAATATGACAAGAAGCTAGAATACATGTCATGATGATAATGACCAATCATGTGCTAAACCCACCGGCTGACTCCTTAATATGACAAGAAGCTAGAATACATGTCATGATGATGAATGTATTTGAAACATTGTAACGAGTGAGAAATAAATCAAAGATGGCGGCGCGTTCGAAGAATTGGCCGTTGCGCTCGGCTCCACCCAATTAAGCGCTTATATAACAGACTCATTATTTTAGCGTTTGTTCTGAGTCTTTCTCGGGAAAAGAGAATTTCGAAGTAAATCCAGACACCGAGATTTCAGGTTGAAAAATTCAGTGTTTATGTTGTTCATTTGGTAAAAAATAACAGTAAATCCTTAGCCCTTGCACAATCTCGGGTTTACCAACAAACACTAATCTCGGGGTTAACTAGTCTAGTATCGGCGGAATCGGAGTTATCGTTGTAAATAAAATCGTATAACCCTGGATGAAAGGGGCTAAGCAAGACTAAAAATCAATTTCGATGAATCAACCATATTTTAAAGACAAACGGGACTAAGACTTAATCGCGTAAACTTACGTTTAATTATATCCTGACGTTTCGGGCATGACATTACACCCGTGGTCGCAGGCAGACCACAGAGCAGAGGCAGGCAGAGGGGAGGTTGGATGAATCAACATTTTAATGTCTGTTATTGCCATGCTAACGGTCAGCTGAGTCACGCTGGATTTCATGAAAAATTATGCTAAGTACTTAAACTATTTAAATATTGCATGTTTGAACCAACGTGACTCAGGTGACCGTAAACCGTAACCAAGGCAATAACAGACAGAAAAAAGTTGAATCACCCATTTTGATGACGATTTAAAATACAGTGTCTTGTTTTTCAGTACCTAGTTCTCTCCGGCTTGGTTCACTATCATGTAATTTCTTAATGATGTTTTCCTTTGCAGACCACTAGCAAATATGAAATATTATAAGAAGTTAGAAGACGAGGATAGAAATATAGCTTAATAAATAAATGAATATCTTGGGACATCTTACACAAATCAACCTAGTCCCACGGTAAGCCCAATTAAGGCTTGTGATGTGGGTACCAAGCGACGATATATATAATAGATACATACATATAGATACTTAAATACATAGACAGCCATGACCAAGGAACAAATATTTGTGATAAATAAATACACAAATATTGCCCTCATCGGGATTCGAACCCAGCTTTGTAGGCAGGGTCACTACCAACTAGGCTACGGAGGCTGACAGCTTGCAATGTAAGAAAAAGAATGTTTTATAAATAATACTTCAGTCTACTTGTAGTACCTATATCTTGGTATTTGCCAATATTTGATTTTACTGTCGCTGGACATACGCCGAGTGACTACTAATCAGAGTTCCAATTAAAATGTACTTTACATATAAGTTTTCACAGCTATATTTATGAAGCTACAATATGAAAGCTAAAATGAAACACTTAGGCGTAATTATAGACACTGAAATCTCAGTATCTGTCTGGAGTATCACTAGGTAGTTGAATTTCTCTGAAGCTTCTGACTCTAAATAACATCCAATTAAGTTTATTATTTTGTTCCGTAGTTTTCTTTTGATCTGTATTCTCAAATTAAATACGAGGGATCACATTTTTCACATCAGCTTTGGAAAACTTGAAGCTGAATTGTTCAAATTTAATCAACGCTGATTTCCTGTAAATATTTAGTTTCATTAAAATCACGACAAGGTATTTATATTTTGCTTTGATTTTAGATTATCAAGTGTATTTAGTCACTACGCGCGGCATGTTTCGGAGAGCCTAGGTCTCCATTATCAAGCACTGAGCCTGCGTTCACTCATTATGTACTCATTTGCATTTTTTTTATGTTGGCACAACAAAGTGGCTCCACTCCACCTGATCGTAAGTGAAAAGTAGAGCCCAAATCGCGGTGGCAACGAACAGGAGACAATCAGTAACCTGTTAGTTGCCACCGCCTTGCTGGCCCGCTAGATGCTTCTTCACGCTGCGTTTAAAGGGTCCCAACTTATAGGTATGCGGAAACACATGTGCCGGTAAAGAATTCCACTTTTTAATACTTTTTAATGAAGGAATTGCCGAATTTCTTAGCATTTTTCTTACTAGGAGATCCTAACAACGTTGGTAAGGTATTATTGTAAATATTTGGTTTAACGCAATAGACGTTTTCCATACAATACAATATTCTTTATTGCACACCTCACAAACAAAGAAGAAAAAATAATAATATTTGAAAAACAATAGACGCAGACAATAGCCTAAAGAGCGATTTCTTCCAGACAACCTTAGGGTAGCGGAAAACTAATATTACTAACAAGGTAAGAGTAATGTGGTGCAAGCAATAACAGCAATAGTATACCTACTCAAATAAAATAAAAAGAAAATAATAAATTGTAATTTTTTCCCTTCATTTTCATTATATCCGATTGATATCGCATTGCTATTAATTGTCCAAATCGAGCACGCTCGTGGTTGCATTTATCAAAGTCCACAATAAATAATACCAGTGCACTTGGTGCAGCCACAAGTAGCCACATCCAATATCATCTTTACATCTCAGAACGTATGTCAAAGGCGTAAGGTTCAAAATCGTTGACGAATTTTTGGAGCTGACCGTATGATAAATCTCGTCGTCAGAACCATAAAGTGATATTTTAATAGATTCTGCAATAATGAACTCTAAATCTAAAACTGAAACGTCTAGATTGAATTTGGGTAAACTTAGAGTGATGGGCAATCCTTAAAAAAATTTGGATCTGGCTCCCATTTCACTATGACAGGTGCGACAAAATGTAAAATATTATTTTTAGTACAGATTGTGCCTTTATTAGGCTCTAGTGCGAGAAGTGGCTCATTTTACGTCAGGTACAAAACTTCTGAGGACCATTTGTACTAAAAAACGTCGTACGTTGCACGTGTCTGCAAAAAGGAAATTCGTAACTCGTGTCGATTTAAAACTGCCTTTGGTCGTGTTTTAAAACATCGCCACTCGTTTCGGATTTCCAGTTTTTCGCACTTGTGTCGTAATATGCTATTTCGTTCATGTCACAGGCCACCGTAGGCTACGGCTATCGATTACTATTGGATAGTCCATGTGCTTGTGTGCTACCAACATGGAATTATAAAAAAAAACGTTTTTACATCGTTACTAAACTACTTTTCATTTTCCTAAGGTCATGCTACATTTGTCACAAGGTTCAGAAGATTTTTTTTATTCTTGACACGAGGTTCGTCTTATGTCGAACTTCCGCTACAATTGTCATGTTTCTTGAGACAATTTTATTCCGCATGAATTTTTACTATATTTACTGCTGATTTACTTAAATTCTTGCAATACTTTTTACCTTGGTGGCAAACAAACACAAGGCCCGTCCCGTGGTAAGCAGTTACCGTAGCTTCTAGACGCTGGCAATAGGAGAAACAGTATTTTTTATAATTGTTGTCACCTGTCCCCATGGCGAAATAGGATCCTGAGCATACCTACAGTCATGTCCGTTACGTAGTTTTAGTACGGTCGAGGAATTTAATTTCCTACCCATTTCGTACTTTGTCATAGTAGCTAAAATTTGACAGTCCTAGCAGCTTTCATATTGATTGTCACCGTGACAAGGTACGAAATGGGTCGGAAATTAAATTCCTCGACTGTACATTTGCCGGCCTCCGTAGTTCAATCGGTAGTACTAACAATAAAGTGTAAACAAACTCAAAAATTTGGATTATTTCATAATCATGCACTTTTAGAACACAATCTTGGTTTCATCTCCAACTTAAACCATGAGTCCACAAGTCCACGTAGGTAGGTACATTAATTAGTTAAAATTATCGATATTTATTAGTCATCATCATCTCAGCCATAAGACGTCCACTGCTGAACATAGGCCTCCCCTCTGGACCTCCACATGTACCGGTTAGATGCGACCTGCATTTTAGCGCTAGCGTCTCCCTTTTTTTTTTTTTTTTTTTAATACCACGTCGATGGTAAACAAGCATACGGCCCGCCTGATGGAAAGCAGTCACCGTAGCCTATGGGCGCCTGCAACCTCAGGGTGTCACATGCGCGTTGCCGACCCAATAAAAATAACGTTGGCACAACAAAGTGGCTCCACTCCACCTGATCGTAAGTGAAAAGTAGAGCCCAAATCGCGGCGGCAACGAACAGGAGACAATCAGTAACCTGTTAGTTGCCACCGCCTTGCTGGCCCGCTAGATGCTGGTAAATACTCATGGCGTGACCTTCATAAGGTCGTCTGTCCATTTTGTGGGTGGACGTCTTACGCTGCGTTTGCCGGGCTGTGGTCTCCACTCGAGTACACCATCTGCTCTGCGTGCAATGTGGCCTGCCCATTGCCACTTCAGCTTGCTAATCCGGAGGGCTATGTCAGTAACTTTAGTTCACCTACGGATCTCCTCATTTCTGATTAGATCACGCAGAGAAACTCCGAGCATAGCCCTCTCCATACTGCCTTGCTAACTAAAAAGGACACATCTCCCATGGAACTAATATAAGAGATGCGTCTTTTTTACTTAGCACGGCAGCATAGCTTGTTGAGTGACTCTGAGTTTGAAGGACCACGTTTCGGCGCCGTAAGTCATCACTGGTAACACTCACTGACTTTTAAATAATTTTAGTTATTAGTATTAACTTAAAAATACACCTGCCGGCGTGTTTCATGACGTCAAGTTCTATGGATAGTCAAGTTCAAGCCATACTTGTTTACACTTTTTGTTTTCTACTGACGAATAGTAGGTATATAAACGGAGCTGTAGATCCCGCGTTTAAATCCCGATTAGGCGTTTAAATCTCTTGTATAATACAATATTCTGTTCCTGAAACGGCAATTCCCACGAGAATAGCCCTGAAGGCTGAGACGCCGCGGTTACCGGGGCGACTGTGGACAGAGGGATTAGTTTGAGTAATTTAGAGCTGCTCCGAAACAGCAGGACAGAAATTCATGCTGCGGTTGTGCTGAATAAAGTAAAACGCCCTAACACTTTTTTTTTTAATGTCCAGATTGATGTTTTCTTGTGTTATGAGCCATTTTACGACAAATCCAAGAGTTTTGTTCATATGAGAATAACCCTGAAGGCTGAGACGCCGCGGTTACCGGGGCGACTGTGGACAGAGGGATTAGTTTGAGTAATTTAGAGCTCGCAAACAGCCGGACAGACAGACGGACGGTGCGGTTTGCAGCGTGCGTTGACTGATGGCTCGTATGTGATGAAACGTTTAGGCCTACGCTAGGTGTGTTCATGATATGCCTAACCCCATCATCATCAGCCTATGATATGTAGTCCACTGCTGGACGTAGTCCTCTCATATTAACTATGCGCATTAGGAGGTAAATGCCCATAATCACCATGCTGGGCAAGCGGATTGGCGATCGCAGTAATGTGTCCACTAAGATGACGCTGCTGCCCATCATCAATCTTTTATCAAACAATGGTCAGTGACACTTCAATCCCTTAGCCGACTCTTACGACACCCGCAGGAGGAGTTGGGGTGGTGACAAATGTATTCTTACTGCCGTCACCACACGGCCAAGCCATTGTTATAATTGCCTAACCCCAAATGCCACTAAATAGCAGTGTTTGCACTGCTGTGTTTCGCCGGTGTAATTACTGGCATAGATAGAGGCAATCCATCTAAGTCCTCAGGGTAGGCAGCGCATAGGCGATTTTTTGATCACTATGTCCATGGCCCTCAGTTCCTGCTTTCCATCAGGTGGGCTGAGAGCTCAGTTGTCTACATTCGTCACATAAAAAAAAAACAAATAAGGATGATTTCAATAATTCTGAGGCAGGAGGGGAGAAGGTACAAATAAACGTTTCTCAGATGCTTACACTTAGATTATTACATTTTTCATATTTAAGTGAGTCTGTGAGACGGTGAGGTGGCGAGAGGTAAGTGGTTAACGGTTAAACTATTTTATTACAAGCTTTTATTTAGTTTCACCTGTCCCGTTGTCTGTCGTTCTGTAATCAAATCTTGCAACTTAAATTTGATCCACTTCCCGGTTTCCGATTGAGCTGAAATTTAGAATGCATGTATAAATCGGATGACAATGCAATGTTATTGTGCCATAGAGCTGATCTGATGATGGAGCCGGAAGGTGGCCATGGGAACTCCGTAATTAAACGATGCAACCCTATCGAGTTTGAGCTCATTAGATTCGTCTTGACAAGTACTTTGATACTATATGGTAACCACGGTCTGATGATGGAGCCGGAAGGTGGCCATAGGAACTCCGTAATTAAACGATGCAACCCTATCGAGTTTGAGCTCATTGGATTAGTCTTGACGAGTACTTTGATACTACATGGTAACCAGGGTCTGATGATGGAGCCAGAAGGTGGCCATAGGAACTCCGTAATTAAACGATGCAACCCTATCGAGTTTGAGCTCATTGGATTCCTCTTGACGAGTACTTTGATACTATATGGTAACCAGGGTCTGATGATGGAGCCGGAAGGTGGCCCTAGGAACTCCGTAGTTAAACGATGCAACCCTATCGAGTTTGAGCTCATTGGATTCGTCTTGACAAGTACTTTGATACTATATGGTAACCAGGGTCTGATGATGGAGCCGGAAGGTGGCCATAGGAACTCGTAATTAAACTATGCAACCCTATCGAGTTTGAGCTCATTGGATTAGTCTTGACGAGTACTTTGATACTATATGGTAACTAGGGTCTGATGATGGAGCCGGAAGGTGGCCATAGGAACTCGTAAGTAAACGATGCAACCCTATCGAGTTTGAGCGCATTGGATTCGTCTTGACGAGTACTTTGATACTATATGGTAACCAGGGTCTGATGATGGAGCCGGAAGGTGGCCATGGGAACTCCGTAATGAAACGATGCAACCCTATCGAGTTTGAGCTCATTAGATTCGTCTTGACAAGTACTTTGATACTATATGGTAACCAGGGTCTGATGATGGAGCCGGAAGGTGGCCATAGGAACTCCGTAATTAAACGATGCAACCCTATCGAGTTTGAGCTCATTGGATTAGTCTTGACGAGTACTTTGATACTACATGGTAACCAGGGTCTGATGATGGAGCCGGAAGGTGGCCCTAGGAACTCCGTAGTTAAACGATGCAACCCTATCGAGTTTGAGCTCATTGGATTCGTCTTGACAAGTACTTTGATACTATATGGTAACCAGGGTCTGATGATGGAGCCGGAAGGTGGCCATAGGAACTCCGTAATTAAACGATGCAACCCTATCGAGTTCGAACTTATTGGATTAGTCTTGACAAGTACTTTGATACTATATGGTAACCAGGGTCTGATGATGGAGCCGGAAGGTGGCCATAGGAACTCGTAATTAAACTATGCAACCCTATCGAGTTTGAGCTCATTGGATTAGTCTTGACGAGTACTTTGATACTATATGGTAACTAGGGTCTGATGATGGAGCCGGAAGGTGGCCATAGGAACTCGTAATTAAACGATGCAACCCTATCGAGTTTGAGCGCATTGGATTCGTCTTGACGAGTACTTTGATACTATATGGTAACCAGGGTCCGCTGATGGAGCCGGAAGGTGGCCATAGGAACTCCGTAATTAAACGATTCAACCCTACCGAGTTTGAGCTCATTGGATTAGTTTTGACGAGTACATTGATACTATATTATGGTAACCAGGGTCTGATGTTGGAGTTGGAAGGTGGCCATAGGAACTCGTAATTAAACGATGCAACCCTATCGAGTTTGAGCTCATTGGATTAGTCGTGACAAGTACTTTGATACTATATGGTAACCAGGGTCTGATGATGGAGCCGTAAGGTGGTCATAGGAACTCCGTAATTAAACGATGCAATCCTATCGAGTTTGAGCTCATTGGATTCCTCTTGACGAGTACTTTGATACTATATGGTAACCAGGGTCTGATGATGGAGCCGGAAGGTGGCCCTAGGAACTCCGTAATTAAACGATGCAACCCTATCGAGTTTGAGCTCATTGGATTCGTCTTGACAAGTACTTTGATACTATATGGTAACCAGGCTCTGATGATGGAGCCGGAAGGTGGCCATAGGAACTCCGTAATTAAACGATGCAACCCTATCGAGTTTGAGCTCATTGGATTAGTCTTGACAAGTACTTTGATACTATATGGTAACCAGGGTCTGATGATGGAGCCGGAAGGTGGCCATAGGAACTCGTAATTAAACTATGCAACCCTATCGAGTTTGAGCTCATTGGATTAGTCTTGACGAGTACTTTGATACTATATGGTAACCAGGGTCTGATGATGGAGCCGGAAGGTGGCCATAGGAACTCGTAATTAAACGATGCAACCCTATCGAGTTTGAGCGCATTGGATTCGTCTTGACGAGTACTTTGATACTATATGGTAACCAGGGTCCGCTGATGGAGCCGGAAGGTGGCCATAGGAACTCCGTAATTAAACGATTCAACCCTATCGAGTTTGAGCTCATTGGATTTGTTTTGACGAGTACATTGATACTATATTATGGTAACCAGGGTCTGATGTTGGAGTTGGAAGGTGGCCATAGGAACTCCGTAATTAAACGGCGCAACCCCATCGAGTTTGGGCTCATTGGATTCGTCTTCACGAGTCTCCGATTGAAAAAGCTCTACGTATTTACCCAACGAATCAGCAGGTCAATAAACATAATTCAGCCGTTCTCGAACATTTTAGGAAGAAGAATACACAAATGTTTAAAATAATAGCACAAGATCAATTGATGGATCAAAAAAGAATGATCAGATTGATATTAATAAAATAATACACACGGAAATTAACAAAACAGGAGGTCTTCCAAAAGAACTAGAAATATTTGTTGGTGCTAAAGTTATGTTGAGGTCTAACGTTGACGTTGCTAAGGGACTTGTGAATGGAGCAATAGGTCACATCACTGAAATCCTATGGCCGTATTACAGACGTGCTCAACTATACGATAGCGATGTGCCATCGGTTCGCGTAGACTTTGGTAACGATGGCATTCACATAATACACCCTAAATCAGTTCAATTTCCTGCTAAATTTAATCACGGCACAGCTGAAAGAAGAATGCTCCCGATTGTCTTGTCTTGGGCTTCAATGGTGCATAAAATGCAGGGAACTACTGTAGATCATGCTGTTATTTATCTAGGCTCCAAATTGTTCACTGCTGGTCAAGCTTATGTAGCTTTAAGCCGAGTTAGGTCTTTAGCAGGTCTTCAAATCGAAGAACTTGACTGCTCCAAGTTGACGTCAAGGAAACCTTGTAATGTTGATGCATTAAAAGAAATGGATAGAATGAGAAACGTTACAAATAACTAACAAGTGATTACATAATTTCAACATTAAGTATTGATATTTAAATCAGTACATATTACAAATCATGTGAACGAACTACGGACTTCGTGACGGAATAACGCTGCTACGCGCTGCGAACTACGTCGTAGTAAATCTCGAATTAAAAATAGAGGTACTAAAAAGTTAAAAATAAAATTAAAGAAAAAAAACCTTTTTAAAAACAAGCTTTTATTATTTGTTTATAAAATGAACTAAAAAGTTAAAAATAAATTTAACTCTAAAAAGAAATATAACACTTTGTAACTTGATTGTAACCTTTAACGACAAATAAGCGTCTTCGTCTAGGACAAAATAATTCCATATTGTACAAATTTATTTAATTTTAACACTAAAACTTTTCACCATACATAATTATTCAATCTCGTCCCCCCTCTTTATCATAGTCCCTATTTATAAATGAAAGCGTGTTACATTTAATACAACACAACATTTTCCTCAAGCTATCACATTGTAACACGCTTTCATTTATAAATGGGGACTATGATAAAGAGGGAGGACGAGATTGAATAATTATGTATGGTGAAAAGTTTTAGTGTTAAAATTAAATAAATTTGTACAATATGGAATTATTTTGTCCTAGACGAAGACGCTTATTTGTCGTTAAAGGTTACAATCAAGTTACAAAGTGTTATATTTCTTTTTAGAGTTAAATTTATTTTTAACTTTTTAGTTCATTTTATAAACAAATAATAAAAGCTTGTTTTTAAAAAGGTTTTTTTTCTTTAATTTTTTTTATTTATTTTATTGCGGTGGAACTATGGTATGTTGAACTAAAGGTTTTAAAATTTTAAGTTGGTAATAAAAACAAGCTTGTTTTATACAAATGCGTGTTTATGGAATAATGCAAGGTTTTAGGTTAATTTAGGTACATTTTTTTAGATCTACAGACGAATAGTATAGGTTGATCAAAGTTTAGTCAAAGTTGATCTTAACAATCTCTTGACAATAACAGGTTGGAGCGTTTGATAAGTAAACTAATTATACCGTTAAAGTAGTATTTTTATTGGATCAAAAATAAAAATAATTAAATTATACCCTTTAGTTATTATTATTTTAGTTTTAAGAATGTTTTGTATTTTGTTTTTATCTATACCTATATATTTTTATGTTAATTGTTTGATAAATAAAACCGATTATACCTAATTTAAATATGTCTGAACTGTAAATACTTAGGGCGTTTGTGCACTACACTGACTTTTACCGTCCGGTAGTCCGGTTTTTTACGGTCCGATATGACAAGCCATTAAATGTATATAGTAGCTTGTGCACTATACGTAATGTTACCGTCCGACATTTTACTTTTCCTCATTCCGGACAGTATTTTTCCGATCCGAGATGACAGCTATGAAAAACGTATCAATGCTTGTGCACTGCGTTCGGAATTGCACTGACTTTTACCGTCCCCGATAGTCCGATTTTACAAGCCAATCATCTGTTTTTTTCATGCTACTATGCCGCACCTCCGAGTAAAAAGACGGACAAGTGCACAAGCCAATCATGCGTTTTTTTCATGCCATATCGGACCATGAAAACTCGGTCTGCCGGACAGTAAAATTCAATGTAGTGCACAATCGCCCTTACGCATTATCGCCCATTTTAATAAAAGTCCGCATGATGATAACATAGTACATATACGAGTCACCATCATCATCATAATATATGAGCCAAAAGACGTCCTATCCTAAAGAGCCAAAGCCACAATGACCGGTCCTGCGCCACCCGCATCCAGCGGACTCCTGCGACCTTCACCAGGTCATCAGTCTACCTTGTGGGGAGCCTACCCACGCTGCGCCTTCCGGTACGTGGCCGCCACTCGAGAACCTTTCCGCTCCAACGGCCCTACTGACGTACGATTCTACGAACAAATAAAACATGGAAGCCGCACGCCATACTAAATTGCCTTTCAAAAACGGTCCTGAATTTAAGTTGACAAATGTCATCCCCTCTTCAGTGCATCACGGTAATTAATTTCAATATGAACCGATAAAAACTTAAGACCGCTATTTCAAAATATTTGTGATTGGTCTGTCAAAGTTTTGATTGGCTATATTCTATAAATATTTGTCCAAGGCGTTGCGCCGATATATGCGCGGTGTTTAAGAAAAGCGCTATGTCCTGCCCATCTTGGCACAATTCAACAATTGTGTTTGGGGGCATTTTTGAGCTGGCATTCGACGTCCGTGTTATATATGGTCGCAGCATACGAATATATCTCAAGCTTTTAATAAAGCACTTAGATTTCTGATTTCTCCGATAAAACCTAGCAACAAAATAAAAGTACAAATCACTTGGATCGTGACAAGCCAGAAACTTGAGCAAATTGGCCGAAAAAGGTTTCTTCGGCGAGTGTTAAACATCCATCAACGGGGTCGCAGCACACGCCATTTGTAAAGGTATGTTTACACGAAAACTGGTAAAGGTGGGTTTACACGAGAATTTGTAAAGGTGGGTTTACATGAGCAAAACCCACATCACAAGTCTTAATTGAGCTTACCGTGGGACGAAGTCGATTTGTGTAAAGTCCTAAGATATAGGTAAAAATTGGTTACGTGATCCCGACATTTTGTATGGGAAAGTGTTTCATTTTCGCAATTTCGGTGTTGGTTCTGTACTAAAAGTTGTTCAGTATGACTTTTACACGGCGTGTGCGAGGTAATTAGTGCTTCACGAAGCAACCTATGCACTAATTCCCTATTTTAGATCCTAAAAATAAGAGCTAGGTCGGGCTTTTAAGTTTCATGTTTCGAGTTAGGAAACAATTTTAATGGGTTTCCCTTTTAAAATGTACTTACCAATACCTAGTGTTTCATCACATCATCAGCATATCTCAGTCCACTGCTGGACGTAGGCCTCTCCTATTAACTATACGTATAAACACATTACGAGGTAAATGCCCATAACCGCCACGCTGGGCAAGCGGGTTGGTGATCGCAGTAATGTGTCCACTATACTGCTACCCATCATCAACCTTCTATCACAGGTTGGTCAGTGACTCTTTAATCCTTTAGTAGACTCTTACGACACCCGTGGGAAGAGTCGGGATGGTGATACTGAGAAATGTACAGTGGCATTCAGAATTGCATAGACGATTTAACACGTTCCATGTGCAGCTAAAAACGACAGTGTCACCTCTCACGTGCAGATACTCGCACAAAATTTCAAGCATAACCTGGCAACAGTATTAAAAGTCCGCCAATACCTAATTTTATCAAATTGTCACTTTTTACAGCTGATACGTGCGGGTAAGTTAACGTAGCTTAGCTCGTACGTGCAAATTTCAAATTATCCCTATATTTAAATGGGATCGTGCATCATAATACTTATATGCAGTAGGTATATGCTGCATTCACGTATCATCAATACCTTCAAATGCATCACATGTGATGCATGCGCACAGGGAACGTGTTAAGAATGAATTGTGTACTTTTACTGCGGTCACCGTCACCACACGGTCGAACGTTTCATAATGTCATAAAATAATAACAGTTTTGTCTATGATTTTAAAATAAATTATTTTAACTTATTTTTAAATTAGAAAACAATCAGCGTGAACAGTTGAACGTAATTCTTAAAGCGTTGCTACGAAGTTGTTTGTTGAAAGCGGTGACATGCGAACAAAAGGGAAGTTGCGACAACGTTGACGGGTGTGTAGAGCATCGGTGGGCGTAGATAGGGGGGTCTAAATTATTTTAGTTTTTTTTATGTGTTGAAGGTAGACAACTGAGCTCTCAGCCCACCTGATGGAAAGCAGGAATCTAGGCCCATGGACATAGCGATAAAAAGATCGCCTATGCGCTGCCTACCCTGAGGACTTATTATGGTCGCCGAGTGGACAATGTGTGGTCAACGTGTGACGAACCGAACGCGTCGGGGTTGACCTTTAGCTTACGACGCGTAGACCACACGTTGTATACTACTTTAATATAATTATTTGAAATAAAACCTAGAACATATTATGATATAGGGCTTAAATTTCAATTTTCGGCGGTGCGAGTTGCCGTTGGGACGTTTTAATGTCCGAAGACCTCGACCATCTTTGAATGAGCCCTTATTGCTTCGGTTATTAGTCGGTTTAAAAGTGAATTAAGTAAAACGAAATTGAAACACGCATCTACAATAAACAGCATCTCGATCCGCGGAGACAATGGAGCGCATCGACGTTTCTTCGACATTGTACCACTCTGCAAATTGCACACTCCGATGCATCTGAACGGACTTCTGTTAACAGTTTCATTTCGCGTATTTGTTGCACTATCACCACAGATGTCATATATACCATAGATCAAGCAAACGTATCTACTTTGCGTGTCAAATGAAATCCACTGAGTTGTCCGTCTTTAATCGCAGTTTGAAGCTTTCGGGCGTCAAATTTTGTAAGTTGAAGTGAATAAAAACATTAATAATGCCTCCTTAAGTAATATTAATTGCAACAACACAAAAAAATATGAATACTCAAGGGCCTGAGACATATTTAAAATCATAGGCAAGTAACGACTTCAGTACCAAATCTGACACGCTCGGCCGCCATACAAATGAATGAACCTGTTTCTTCTATCCAAATCTAATTCTGTGACTATCACCGACCAGCGTGCTTAGAAAAGTTGCCAATCGCTAACGCTTAATCGTCAATCGTAAACGAAAGGCAGCTGGGCATTTTCGCGAGAAGAGATCCAAAAACTTATTTTTCTGAAACAGGTAAATTTTATGTTTTTCCTGCTCAGAATCACGAGCTCTTTCGATCCTACTAGAAGAAAAAAAGTGTCCCAACTTTTTGTTTCTATTACGTAACCGTTTTTCAAACACTTTGTACAGCGGTTACAAAGTGGAGAGCATGTAAAATGTATGAAAAATGTGGGACCGTTTTTTTCTTGTACTTTTTTTCTCCTAGATTGAAAGAACTCGTTATTCTGAGTAGGAAAAACATTAAATTTACCTACCTTAAAAAAAATTTTTTTTGATCTCTTCTCGCGAAAATGCCCAGCTAACTGTCTTTGTAGCACTAATATGAAAGAGTGACAGAGAGGGAAAACTGCGATACTCTACCAAGCGTTAGCGATTGGCTAAGCATTCTGGCCAGGATTGAATTTTAGTTTTTTTTTTTTTTCTAAAGCTTAGTAGCGTATCGTAGTTTTTCCTCTCTGTCACTCTTTCATATTAGTGCGATAAAGCTAGTTAGCTGCCTTTCGTTTACGATTGACGATTAAGCGTTAGCGATTGGCAACTTGTCTAAGCACCCTGCTACTGCGAACACCGAAGTTCGCAAATTGCGGGGATTTGTCTCTGTCACTCTAACGAAGGCGTCATTAGAGTGACAGAGACAAATCCCCACAATTAGCGAATTTCGGTGTTCGCAGTAGCAAGCCAGGTAGCCATACCATGACATTGCAAATATCGGTAACGTTGGGTTATTCTATCAATCAATTAATTTATTCGTTTATATTTTAAAGACAAACGGGTCTCAATTAGTATATCCAGATCCGATTAAGACCCGTTTGTCTATTCCCAGCTCCTACCACCCATCTGACACCAGTGGTGTCAAAGTGTCAACTGGGATTTCATTCTCACCTTTTACCAGTGTGAACAAATGGGAATTAAAATTCCTTGGATTTCTTTTTCCTGTAGTTACCATTACCACCAAATATTTTAGTAAATCATCATCAGCCTATGTTAGTCCACTGCTGGTCATAGGCCTCTCCTATTAACTATGCGTATAGACGCATTAGGAGGTAAATGCCTATAATCGCCACGCTGGGCAAGCGGATTGACGATCGCAGTAGCGTGTCCAGTATGATGACGCTGCTGCCCATCATCAATCTTGTAAAATAGTCAGTGACACTTCAATCCCTTAGTCGACTCTTACGACACCCGCAGGAGGAGGAGGAGTTAGTAAATATTCCCAGTTATTACTGGAATAACCATTAACGTTAGGTTTTACTCGATACCTACGTAAAGCAGGCCATCGCGCTCGCTCCAATATGTTAGTGCGAGCGGGATAGAATGCATTACATATCTAATAAAACCTAACACTTTCATTGCGGACGAGTGCTACGCGCTACGCTCGTAGCCGATCCCGTGATTTTTCCGTTTTGTAGCGAAAATGGACCTCCCACAGAGAACTCCCCTCGGGAGTTCCCCGCGCTCAATGTGCTAACGTATCCTCTACATTCCAACTCATCAGGCCCGGATTTAGAGGTTGAGAGGCGGGAAAAGAAAGGAGTGGAGGCCCCCCGGCCCCCAATTATTCTCCAAATAAAGTGGACAATTTTTTACTGTCAAGTTTTTCAATAAATATTTTTTTGTGTCAAGTATTTATTATTAAACAAACGTATAAATATAATCGGAAACGATAATTATCTGAAATTAAATTATAGCTTTCGCTGAAATCTAGTTTCCGGACTAGACTTTCAAAAGTCAAAAAAAAAAATTACTAGTGTTTACTAGTTGGAATTAGATTTTTTTCTCGACATCTCTATTGTGGGGGCCCCTCTTATGTGGACGCCCCAGGGCTGTAGCCCCGGTTGCCCCCCCCCCCCCCCTAAATCCGGCCCTGCAACTCATGGTAGTGTACCATGAGCTGCAGCCGTAATATTAACCTGAATTTCCTTTGTATTGCGTATTGGTGTAAGTGAGAGGAAGTCTGATAGTAAAAGCTCGTAGTAAGCACTTTCTATCCGGTCTGCTCGCATAAATACCCGTGTAAAGTCCATTTCAAATACGAAGGCCCGATTCCACTTGACAAAGTCAATAGGCATGAACAATAGAGGATCAGTGATAACAAAAGACACCTAGCCATACCCTTTTGTGGCGTGATATTTTTTGCATACATCGATGTACGACACGTGCCATTTTGTAGTGGGTCAATTAAATGACAAAAGTTTCGAGTGACATCGGGCCTTCGTATTTGAAATGGACTATACAAACGGGGTGGATTCAAAGTAAGTCCGCGTTAATGGCGCGGTGGCAGCTCACGGTAAATACACTGGCGAGTGCTTACAAAGCTGAAAGTTCTGGGTGCGAATCTGGCGAGAAAATTGGTTCACAAATATTTGGGTCAGGAGTTAATCAATAATCTGACTATTATCTTCGGTTACCGCGATGGTTATGTAGGTACTTATGAAATAAAGTTATTTGAAGGGATTAGAATATCGCGTATTTTTATTAAATTTAACTGCATCCCGACGTTTCGAACACTTTACAGGGTTTTTTTTTTTTTTAATCTTTATTTATTAAAGGGTTTTATCAAGGTTGATAATGTCACCCTAATTGTTACAAATCATACAATCATCTTCGCTTAATACCTAAATTAACAAGCTTATACCGGGTGTGGCCTGTAACAGGAGCAATAAATCAAATGGAAGACTCCTCTGACTGCCTCTAGTTATTCGCAAAAGGTCCCAGTGTTTTAAAGTTATCCATTAAGGAGAAACAGTATGTTAAAGTTACGACCTATGAGTGATGTATCTAGGTATCACAACATTGTACCTTATTAATGATTAAACATATTGGTGGTTCAGTGGACATAAAACTAAATGAGCTAAAAAGTTATTTTGAACTCATGGTTTTTTAACTGGTTTAGCAAAAAAAATTTTTTTTTTTTGTGTTACACCGATTTAACTTTTTTGGTATAAGTCGACTGCAGTAAAACTAC